>CAUYSK010029963.1:0-146079 GCA_963575035.1 Avahi laniger
GCACAAGCCACCACACCCAGCTAATTTTTCTATTTTCTGTAGAGATGAGGTCTCACTGTGATGCACACTGGTCTCGAACTCCTGGGCTCCAGTGACCCTCCTGCCTCGGCCTCCCAGAGTGCTGGGATTACAGGCGTGAGCCACTGAGCACAGCCAAAGCTGGAATTTTGAATGAGGTGTCTGACTGCAGACTGGCTCCCTTAACCACAAGACTCCACTGCCCCTCCTTTATCAGCTGCCAAATAATAAAAAGTTGGAGGTCCGAACATGGCATATAAGCAAAAGTTCTGAAAACAAAGGAAAAAGGTCCGGCTTGTGCCCCCCTCTTGACCACAAACAGCTGGTTTTCAGGTCCACTTGGCCAGCTCTCCCCTTCCCACAGATGTGTCCTCCTCTTCCTCCCTGCCCCCACCCTGCTCTGTCATGGGGAAAGGGTCCTCCTTATTAATGCCATTCCTGGAGATGTGTTTACACAGGGAAGGAAACTTAATATCAACATTCCCCGAAGGAAAGTGTCTTGTCACTTCTCTGAAGCACTTCAGGCAGGGAGTGACCACCCTCCAAAATCAACAGGCACTTACCCCTTTAAACAGAGTCTGACGGGAGAGTTTGTTTCTACAGGAACCTTTGTGTCCCTCAGCCCGTTTGTTATGATGAGGCCGCCGAGAGGCACATACACAGCTCCCCCACGCCTTAAGAGGCTCTCTGGGAAGGATAGCGGGGAATCTGTTCAAAATGAGGAGGACGGGTGTGTTCAGTGCCTCATGCCTATAATCCCAGCACTTTGGGAGGCCGAGGCAGGAGAATCGCTTGAGGTCAGGGGGCTTAGGGACCAGCCTGAGCAAGAAGAGTGAGGCCCCGTCTCTACAAAAAATAGAAAAATTGGCTGGACAAGGTGGTGTGCAAGTAGTACCAGCTGCTTAGGAGGCTGAGGCAGGAGGATTGCTTGATTCCAAGAGTTTGAGGATGCAGTGAGCTATGATGATGCTGCTGCACTCGAACCCAGGTGACAGAGCAAGGCTCTGACAAAAAAAAAAAAGAAAGGGAGGGAGGGAGGGAGGGAGGGAAGGAAGGAAGGAAGGAAGGAAGGAAGCAAAAGAAAGAAACCTCCCTGGGGTTGGGGAGAAGGAGGTGTGGAGATTTATTGTTTAATGGAACAGAATTGCAGCTGGGGAAGATGAAAAGTTTTGGAGATAAATGCTGGGGATGGTTGCACGACAACATGAATGTACTTAATGCTGCAGAACTGTACACTTAAAAATGGTTAAAGTGTGAAATAAAACTTAATCCTGACTTAAAAAAATGGTTAAAGTGGTAAATTTTGTTATGCATATTTTACCACAATTTTTTTAAAAAGGTGCATGAAGCAAAGCAAAAGCCTTTTAGTCCTAAATTTGAATTGAAAGCACTGATACCAACATGGTGTGTTTTATCTCATCTTTGGGGTAGGAGGGGAAGTATTTCTTAACCCTGCATATCGAGTGACTAACCCAGTAGCAATAAGCACAACTCAACTCTGAGAGTGGTCTCTAAACACCATTCCTCACTCAAAGGAGCCAGGTATCTAGGGAAAATGGCCAAATCCAGGTCTAGGAGGAGAAAAAGCACAGGAAGAGTGTGGAACATTTTGTAGGATGGACAGCAAGACACCGTCAAACTAACATTTTGTCAAAGGAGCTCAGGAGCCAATCTGAACACATTCCCACCGGCAAAGATATGATAATCTGAGCATCACTTAGGGCACATGGCTAAAAACACATCACATATGTTTAAATCCATGAGTTCTTAATGATACCAAAGTTTCATTTCATTTGTAATCTCGGAAGGATGCTAAGGCACTAACTCATGATTTTGGACAGTGAAAGGTAAAGTGAAAGAAGGAAGCATTTATCCTGCCTGTCCTAGACAAACTGTACCTCGGGGGAACCAGATATTTGACCAGCTGAAATTTTGCTTGTTGTTATAGAAGAATCCCAGCTAATCAATGACAAAAGAATGATGGCATTTGAACGTCACCATTAGCAACGACATAATGGATCCAGGCGATGACCAGCAGTGGCTGCTGCCGCCGCGGACCTGAACCTAATCACGCCTATTTTTCCAATCACAGATTTACACGAAAAACAGGGGACGGGGGACATGTTCAATGTCATGAAGAGAATGCAGTCAACAACACCCAGTCTTCAGAGGTGCTACAGAAACAGCCTCGTTTCTGCAGCAAACATAATGCAAGAAAAAGAAGAGGCGGTGAAAATGGAACCTGCAGATTAAGAGAACCTTAAGAGACAAAGCCACAGAGATGGTGCAAAGATCCCAACTGAGCACATTGTTAAAGAAAATTAAACTGGGAAATTTGAACCCTGACTGGATATTTAATGGTATTAAGGAAGGACAAGTAATTTGTTAGTTTGTTTCAGAGTGATAACATGGCACTGGGGCTATATATTTTTAAAAGGGTCCTCATATCTTTTAGAGATACAAAGTATTTACAGAAGCAATGGCAAGTTGTCTGGAATTTGCTGCAAAATAACATGGTATGGAGGAAAGAGTGGGGGTGTAGATGACACAGCTGGTCACGAGGGATGGATATTCTACTCTCTACTTTTTCTTACGTTTGAAATTTTCCATATTCAAAATTTGTTCAAAAGGCAAGAATCGAACTTAAAGAAAGAGTGATGGGTCAAAGCGAGAGAGGTTCAAAATAAGGGCGAAAGGCAGGTTCCTCTGCACCTCACCTTCACCTCTAAGCTTCCTGGGAGGCGGGCACCTTGGTGAATCCAGGGCTAGCGGTGGCTCCTCAAAAAACATCGTTTTCCTGATTGTCTATACTATATTCCTCTTCGAGGCCGCTCCTGCCACCTATCTCAGCTTTAGAGAAAGAACCGGGTAGAATTACAGAAGGCCGGGCCTCCTGGTCAGACTAACCACACCCTCTTCCTTCCCAGGGCAGGGACCCAGATTTGGGGACTAGAACTGGCCTGGGTTTTTGTCCCCTCTTCGCCCCCAGCAGCCGCCGTGCTTTGCTTCTGAAGCTCTGAAGCACATACACAAAATACGCTTCGAGAGTGTGATTTTATGTGAATCAGAGATCTTTCCCTGATAGGGAGTTGTGCATAGCCCTGCCTGACGGAGGCTAAACAAAATCGAAAATCGCAACTTTGAGCCTTTCTGCCCCATAACGAAAGCAATGTGTCCAAAGTGCTCCTGGAATTCTGCTCACTTTTCAAGTCTTCTAGCATCCCCCAAGGCCGAGGCTGAACTCTTAGTATCTCTCTCCTCCTTTCCCACCCCGGACTGCAGACTGCGTCCTTCAGAATGTCCTTCCCCACACACAGCAAACTCCCACTCATCCTTCAGGATGCAGCAGAGTCCCCTTCTCCAGGAAGCCTGGCCTTGGCTTGCAGCACCAAGGCTGATTTGGATGCTAAGTGCTCGGTGGAACCCAGGTATACCCCGCAGCTCTGCATACACTGCCCCGAGATTGCACATCCACGTTGTACCTCCTCTACCCCACAGCAAGCTGCTGGGATTTGGAGACCCCCTTGTTCATTTTGTATCTCCAAAGCCAGACAAGAGCCCAGCTTACAGGGAATGGACAGAAATATTTCTTGGCTGGTTGACGGATGAAGCAAACGTTGTGTGTGGTACTGGCGTTCATAAGGGAGCTCAACCTTCTAGGAAGCTCATGGCCTCCTAGAACTTCAGACACTGAATGGGTTATTAATAGCAGCAAAACAAAAACCAAAGGAGCAATAAACTAAGACCACACTGAGGTCACCGAACTCATGGTTTCCCAAAGTTGATTTTACATTTCAGTGGTTAAGTATTTTATTATGTGTAAGAAAAAACAACATTATTCCATCAAACCCAAGATTTCACAGATACTGTTGCTTAAAATGGGGCAAGTAGCCCTGAAAAGCTGCTTGGCACAGACAGCACGAGTTCGAGTGTGACGTCCAGGCAAGCCCACAGAGGCTTAATGTTAACACGGTATCTGTGGCACAGAGAGAGACAAAGTCAACTCGAATGATTATCATGAAGGAAATCAGAAGACACTGGATTTTAAATATCTCCAAAGGGCCCTGGAGTAGCCCTTCTCACCATTTCTGCACCTGGCCTGATTTCTCACCTTACAAATGTGGTTTACACAAGCCAAGAGAGGCACAGTGTGTTGCCCAAAGTCACACAGCAGGAAAATGAACGCCCCGGACAAGATCTCAGGGTTCCTCAGTGCCAGACTGATGTGCTTTCACCTCCCTGCAGCTGCTGGGATCGCGGGTACCCCTGCTAAGTAGCAGGCTGAGAGCTGCAGCTCACACTTCCCGGCCAGTCAGAGCCCCACAAATCAACACATCCTACATCGGGGTTGCCTCATTCCAAGAGGCACCAATTTAAAGCTTATAAATATGCTCTAGCTTTGAATTCACTATAAATTACATACTATAAGATTGAAAAATATTTCCAGACACAGCCCTCACATTTGACCAGCTATCTATTATTGACAGTTCCTTCAGTGAATTGCTCATTTTTGCTCTGTTTAAGGGATCAGTATTTAAGTAGCCTGTCTGGGTCACTAATCTTACAGAAACTGCCCTCAGTGCTGAAATGACTTTAAACAGTAACTTTTATGACTATTTAATAGCACAGACATACACATGCCTGCATAGGTATGGTAACTAAAAATCAAGCATTAATGCCTAACAGTTGTTATCTTTGGATGGTAAGATTACCAATTATTTGCTCATTGGTTTATCTGAGTATTTTGTTTTTCTATATTAAACATACACTGAGTTCAATAAAAGAAAGATAATCAAAGTTTTACTGATACTATTTGAATAAAAATACTACTTGGTTTTTTTGGGGTTTTTTGTTTTTTGTTTTTTTTTTTGAAGCCATATTTGTCATGGAAACCATTTTCTTTTTTCAAATAACCAGTATTTTCCTATAACTGTGCACTTCGTGGGAACCACATTCTTTATTTAGGGTCAAGTTAAGTTCTCCCTAAATGCTAGGGAAAGGTTTTATTTGTTGTTTGTTTTTCCCCCTCACCTACTCAATTTTGAGGGGTAACTAGTATTATTGCTTCTCTTTACCTGGTTTGATTTATGATCTTGGAAGTCAGGTCATTCTTTCCTAGGTCAAAGAAAGAAGAAAGAAAATGGTCTCCCCCACCTAATACCTGATAAAATATCTGAAAGGGTCATTGCAGACCTTGACAGAGACACATACAATTTCAACTCAATCTGATAAAACAACAACTAGCAAACTTTTATCAGAAGAAAATGTAACTTGCCATTTCCCAGCTCAATTGATGGACTTTTTTTTTTATCTGAAATGACAGACATCATAAGATAGGGAAAGCTGCAGATAAGAAACCAAATTGAGTTGTTTGAATCAGCTCCGATTGTCTGCCCCGGGTTCAAACTCCCACACCTGCTCCGAATGGGTCAATGGGTGCCTCTTGGCATGGTCCTGTGGGGTTTGGAAACATTGCAAAAGTGGTGAACTTTGAGACTTCAGCGTTTATTCTGCGATTATAATTAACCTGCTCACCAGTTGCTATTGATCAATTCTAAACGGAGGTGATAAAGTTTGACTGGATTTCTCGAAGTAGAAATGGAGATTTAAACTGGGGAGGGGGGCGGTGGCAGAGGAAGATTAAAAAAATACCTTGGGACTGAATTCAATTGTAAAAAGCAAAACTGGATTTGCCACTGGGGGATACCAAAGCCCATAGCTTAATAATCCTCAAAATTTCCTACCAAATAATTTTGAGGGTAACTTCTTGATTTTTCATGCTGCAAAATAAAGTATATCTGTGACTATTTAATTCAGGGTGAAAGGCAGCCTCAAATCCCACTTGCAGAGGCTTTTGGATGACTTTAAACATATGGAATTGCTTACCTGTCTGGATTTCACTCCTCCTCTGGGGGGAAAAAGATATTTAAAAACATCAAGTCAATTCTTGGGCTCCTGCAAAATTCGGAAGGCTAGAAAACCAAATCCCTTCATTCAGATAGGAAGCTGGGGGGGGAGGTTGGGGAGAAGAAGAAGAAACTTGAATACCCTGGCTCAATTCTGACTACAGAGCAGAAATAGATAAAACCATCAGCCACTTGCCAGAAACAAGAAACAAGGCAGCATCCACTGGTCGGCTGCTTGTGTTCCACTCAGACTGATTCCATGGGGCTCACTCTCTCCAGCCATGGCCCTATGCTTATCTTTATTAAAATCATGATCGTTGTGCCTTTCTGTTCCCCTCTTTCTCTGCTCCTACCACAAATACATCTGAAATCTTCAGAGAAAAGGGAAGACGGAGAAGACGGTGACAGATTTCTTTTAGGAAAGAGATTTTTGAGAGAGCCAATATGGTTTTGCTCTTCTTAAGCAGCCAACAATTCCCCAGAGTGAGGAGAATCCTCTAGCTTGGAGGGTCTGAATCCCAGGGAATCTCTCTTTAATTCTCCGCACACCAGAATCGGGAGATGGAAAAGGAGGTTCGTGCGAGGCCAGGATTCCTAACATTGCAACGCCCTAACTGTGAGTTCTGCTGTACAGAATTAGATGGAAGGAATGACTCAGGAAAACAATGCGCCTGGAAAGACACTGGCGGGAACAAGGAAATACAGACAAGACGCTACACTGGGGACGGGGAGCAGATCGGAGGGGCAGGTAAGGAGAAACCCTAAGGTCTAAGAGTCCTTCAACTACCAGGTACCCTCTGGTTCTGAAGAAAGGGGAAGTGCCTTCCCCTCAACTCTGGCAGATGCAAACTGGGGGAGACGGGGGGACACGCGATCCTGGATGCCAGACTTACCTGGGTCTACCCGGGGCTGTTGTCTGCGTCCTGTGGGAACTCAAGCAGATGACTTCATCTTTCTGAGCATCAGTTTCCTTTCCAGCAAAGTGGAGACCACAAGATCTACCTCTGGGGAGGACTTAAAAGTCCCTGTCATCTGACAAGTTCCTCACTGACCCATGACAAAGGATCCAACTTACTATTTACAGCGGGATATTGTCCAAGATACAGGCTACTACTCCTAAAAAGTTGTTAGCTAGTATCCAAACATTAACATAGCAAAACGTATAAGCTTATTTTATAGAAATTAAAACAGATTCAAAGTTATTCCTATTATTAATATAACCCCACTTGTATCATCTTCCCTGTCTTCTTTAGAAGGTGACAAGGGATTAGCTCTATAGATAGCCAAGAAAATCTGAGTAATTCATTCCTGGAGTACGTTACCTGAGGCCAGGTCATGGGCAATATAGCAGAACCATATTCATTCCCAAGAGAGCACCATCAACAAGGCAAGGAAAAACCATATTCTTCCTCCTTCTTATGCAAACGGAAGCAGCAAAATTTGCTACTGGCTTTACCTCTAAATTCAGTACAACTCAATTGTCTTAAAAGGACAGGTTTAAAAGAATCACCTTGCCCCGGAGGAAGGTAACTTGTTCTACACACAGTCCTGTCATTGCCCTAGGTTAGGGAGAACAGCCCACCAGGAAAGGTCCCCACTACCAAACAGGGAACCTTAAGAAGCCAAATCGATGTGGGGGTTCGTGGGGGTCGGGGTGTCTGACAATTGCTGACTTAGATGTACTACCGGTGCCAGACTGGGATGAAGGTTTTTCCCCCTCAGTAAAGCAACCTCCTGTGGGATAAGCAAAATTAAAAACTAAATTCAGGATTTCAACTAAGGATGGTGTTGATCTGCCTAGCAGAATCTTGAGCACGAAGGAAAACCCCAAGTTGTTTATAAAAGAATAGTTAAAAGCCTAATTCAACAGACAAATCATGTCTTGAAGCACTTTTCCTGTGCATCTGTAAACACTAAATACAGAATCCTTTAAAAAAAAAAAAAAGAAAAAAAATACTTTCAGATGTTTATTCGTGAATACTGTATTGTCTGTTTTTAAAAACTTAATTGGTTAAGTAAGTTTTTAAAAATTATTAATACAGTCACATCGTTCAAAATTTCAAAGGTTTATTTGCAGATCCCTGCTCATGGCAGCATTACTCACAATAGCCAAGAGGTGGGTGGAAGCAACTCAAGTGTCTACCCATGGATAAATGGATAAACAAAATGTGGTCTACACACACAATGGAATATTACTCGGACTTAAAAAGGAATGAAATTCTGGCACATGCTACAACATGGATAAACGTAAAAAAAATTATGCTAAGTGAAATAAACCAGACACAAAAAGACAAATACTGTATGATTGCACTTATACGAGGTCCCTACAGTTGTCAAATTCAGAGAGACAGATGGGAGAATGAGGGTTGCCAGGGGCTGGGAGTGGGGTACAGGAGGACTGGGAAGTTGTTTTTTAGTGTGTATAGAATTTTGATTTTACAAGGTGAAAAAGTTCTGAAGATCTGTTACACAGCAATGAAAATATACTTAACACTTCTCAACTGTATACTTAAAAATGGCTAAGATGATAAAAAAAAGTTTTTAAAAATCAAACTTAACTTTAACTTCCCTGTATTTTAAATGTATCTTCTTCTTATTTAATACATTAATAACAAAGCACAGGCTGACTATAAAAAACAGCTAAGATGATTTTAAAAAATTCGAAAAGTTCCAAGGCACACATGGTGAAAATCCTTTCCCTACCCTTACCCCTCACCCACACGTTATCCTCCCGACAGGCACCCAATGTTATAAATTCCTTGTGAGAATTTGCACTTACAAATTCTTTACGAATTTGTTCCAGAGACAATTTTCATATTTTCAAGTGAATATAATCTTTTCTTCCCTTTTTTTATACAACGAGCATAATGCTACACACCTCCTGCGTTTACAAATGTCTTAGAGAAGATTCTACACACTATATAATGAATGTCATCGTTTTTTATGTCTGCATGATATTTTATGGTTAGTATGTGCCATATGTATACAAACAGTGCCCGAATAATGCACATTTAGGTTATTTCCAATTTTGTTACTATGAACAGTGCTGCAATTAACATGTGCTGGTGTATTTGTAGAATCAGTTTCTAGAGGTCAAAATTTCTGGGTCAAGTCTATCTACTTTGTAACTTGGCGGTTGTTACCAAGGACTCTCCATAAAGGTTGTACCAATATACACTCCCACTCACGGGTATCAGAGTTCCTGTTTCCCCACACCTCAGAGTATGTTTGTTTTCTCAGTGCATTTAAGTAAGAAAAAACAAAAGAGAGGGATGCAGAAGAAAGTGTTATCTAGAACTGTCTCCTGTTCATCATTCTACCTGAGTGCTTAGAAAGCACCTAGTCAATGTGGCCTGACCTTCTGATGGGACACAATTGGGCAAGTGACAGGTCTCACTAAAGGTAGTGACACACCCATGACCACCCCAACACACCTTCTTCATTCAATTGGTTCTCAGCTTAGCACCCCGGACCAGCCCCAACTCTGATTGACCTGCGCAGGGTGGTAACCGGAAAGTTAAACAACTTCGGTTTTCCTGAAGACTGACAAATTGTTCTCCAGCCAAACAAGCTACTTCAGAGTTGGTCTCACAAAGTTCTCTATACACATGAGCTGGCTCGGAAAGCAGCAGGCTTCCTTGATAAGCAGTTCCCAAAATATCCAGAAAACACTTCAGAGTTTTCCACTGACCTACGCCATCAGCAAACTCTTAGAACACCTTGAATAAGTTGCCCCCCACTCCCAACCTAGTGGGGCAAAACCTCTTGTAAAGAATTCATTTCAGTAACGTTGAGTGATATGCTGTATGTGTAGTTTGTTGTATTGTTATTTTCATAAACTTAAAATGAGCAAAACTTGAGATCCTTTGAGAATATCATAACTGCTGTTTCTCCATTACACGAAATAATTGCTATTTCATAGGAAAATATATTTTCCTAACCACTCCAGTAACCTCTGCTACCATGCTATATCCTTCAAGGCATTTTTACATATGATTTCCATTTCTCTCCTTTTCAGCCTTAAGCATTCCCAAGCATCAACTGATACAAAAATCAACTTCATTGTGGCATAAAGCACATATAACGAAGAAATCCCATTTAACTCATTT
The DNA here is from genome assembly GCA_963575035.1 of Avahi laniger. Lineage (NCBI taxonomy): Eukaryota > Metazoa > Chordata > Mammalia > Primates > Indriidae > Avahi > Avahi laniger. The sequence goes on from CAUYSK010029963.1 coordinate 10,034, forward strand.
CCATGAGTTTTGCCACATGTATACACCTGTGTAACCACCGTGATTGGGTTCTTTAAAAAGAGATAGCTAGGCCAGCCCGATGGCTCACCCCTGTAATCCTAACGCTCTGGGCAGAGGCAGGAAGATCGCTTGAGCTCAGGAGTTTGAGACCAGCCTGAGCAAGAGTGAGATCCTGTCTTTACTAAAAATAGAATTAAAAAAAAAAAAAAGGGAGACAGCCACATCATCCTGCTACAGCTATTTCACAGGCACCCACAGACCCCAGCCCTTAAAGTGCAAGAACTGTGTGCACAGCCCCCCTGGCAGGTGGCGAGGCAACCTCTCTTGTTGGGCTTCCAGTGCCCAGGAGTTTATGAAGAAGACAACGAACATATTCCATATTGCATTTCCAAACAACTACACTCATTGATGAGAGTTTTTCTCAAAATTATTATCTGCTCACATCAAGCAACATAAAGTTAAAAGGCCATAGGCTTTTTCTTTTTTTTTTGCTTTTATATATTTGTACATAGTCACCTTCTGTCCTGCTCTTGTTCACCCCCAGCCTAAAAGTCCTACTTCCTCCAGATGGTTCCCCAAAGTTCCCAGAACCTTCTCCCATCCTGCCCACCCCTCCTGAGACACTGGAGTTTGCTTCTTAAGGACTCAAGCAGCCCTTCTGTGTGGTTCCACCAAGGCAGGGCAGAGTCCTGGGGCAATTTCCTCCAAGATCTCTACTCAAATATTTGCTAAGTGCCCAGCATGTGCCAGGCACTTAAATATGAGTAAGACTCTGTACCTGCCCTCAGTAAGGTCACATAATTCCATGAATGCAGCTTAATTAACAATTTCAACAGTTGTTTGTTTCAGGGTCATGGCTCATGTTGAACTTGGAATTAATTGAAGTTCACATACATTGCAGTCAGGGCAGAATAATTTCTTCCAACCTAAGTTCAGGGCTTTACAGATGTCCCTGTTAGCTTTTATTATTTTGATTTTTGCCTTATTCTAATAACCAACATAAGAACTCTAGGAAGACATTAACTATTATTAATATTAATACTATAGCAGTTAGTACTTCATAGAAAAATAAAGGTGTTCTCTTATTTCTCCTCATTGAAATTAAAAACAGTTTCTGAGTTAAGGGTGATTTGAGTTAAGGGTGAATTAGTCTGTATGGTTCGACCTATGGTGATAAATATATTATTTAAAGAAAAGTCAGGCTGTGTTGTATTATTTCATGGCACTATACAATGTATCTGTAAATGAGGACATATCTTCTCTTTTTCTTTGTTTAATTTCTGGTTCTTTTCCTGGAAAACTCCCACTCACCCTTCAAAACCAAATGCAGATGGCACCACTTAGGTGAAGATTTCCAAGTCTCCTGCAGAGGAAGGAACTATCTCTACTTCCTCTCCTTCACTCTCAGCTCATTACAAAACCACAAGGATGATGAGTCATTTACCCATTTTCATGTTGGGTGTTCAACCATCTCTGTTCATTGGGGACAGTGCCAGGTTTAGCACTAAAAATCCCAAGCCCTTGGAACCTCAGTCCTTGACAAACCAGAAAAAAAGTCACACTACATGACAGTGAGTGACTTTAATAAAATAGCCATCATTTATAAAGGGCCAAAGCCAAAACTTCACAAATAATTTTTCAAATTTAAGACAATACTAAAACTAGTGATGATGATCCCATTTTACAGAAAAAGAGGTGACCTGAGATCACATGGGGCACCTGGAATTGAATCTAGGTTTGCCCAGCTCTAAAAGCCTGTGCTCTGACCACCGCACCACTGTCTGGCCATTTTCGGGCTCAGTGGTTACTCCTCACACAGAGCCGCAATCAGTTCTATCATGCCTCCGTCACTCCGGGTCAGACAGCATGTGGTGCTGCTCCTCGCTAAGGCCATCCAGCATTTATAGGGGCCCACGTGACGGGAAGAACATATAAGAAGCACATTCACATGTACTGCTTTTAACTTAAGTTGCTTTTATGTAAGTGCCACTCGAAGAACATGCAGAAGATCTGAATGCCAACAAATTCAACATGCCTCCTGTTCCCTCACAGAGACAACGTGGCCCCTCTCACGGCTTGACCATTTAAAACACTGGACTGCGTGCAGAAGAGAAAATTCACCGGCTAGGTCAGACTCCAAGGCTGTCTTCAGGTGGCAGAGCAGAGAGGCAGCAGTTCTTAGCAAGGAGATGCTCCTTGGAGGTCAGCTTGCCATTTGTTGACACTGGAGTTTGGGAAACCTTCCTTACTTCAGCACCCACTGCATGGTATGGGTTACACTTTAAAATCTAAGTTCTCACTGTGTGCACTCACAGGGTATTATTTTTTCGGTTGTTTGTACACTGCTGCGGTTGTAACTCTGACCACCAGAAAGTACCCCCCATCTTCAGGGCTCTGAACCTCTCTCTTTTCCTTAACCAAACACCAAATTCTCAATCCAGAACTGTAGGCATTGCAACCCTCCACCCCAGCCCACCCCCTAGTTAAAAAAAGTGGAACTATGGGGACCCTTCCTCCCTATTTTAAATCAGAGGCCTCAGAGAGTTCTGGAGAGGACTCAGAGATTGATTTTAAGATCGCGGGGCCAAAGAGCCCCACCCCAGCGCTCTCGCCTCAGACGCGCATTGTATGGAGATGCCGCCCGCCTATATCACAAGGTCCGCGCTGGGCTGGGTGCCGGCGGCACCTCCTCCCCTGGGGGCTGCCGTCTGGCTCCCCCGTGAGGGGAAGGGAGACACTAGGAGCCAGAGCCACAGGCCCAGCCTTGGCGCCACTTCCATGGTTAATCAGTTTACCTGGGATGTGTATTTGGCTGGACCCCGCTGGGGACCTTCCCTGGCCACCCACGGCCAGGGGATAATTTAAAAGCTCTTCAAAGCCTGGACCCTTCTCGGAGCCAGCCCAAGACTGGAAACCTGGGAGGGACAGGCTTTACTCTTCAAAGTGAGAACAAATGCAAAAGGATTTAGCACTTAGTAGGTAGTCAATAAATGTTAACTTAGTTTCTCAAGTCTGGGCTTCCCCTCCCCCCACAAGAGCCAGCTCAATCCAAACCCGATCCTCCGTCCCTCCCTGCAATTCCACAAGACCAGAAGTCGTTTGCATTTTGAACTAGCGGTGGCCACTTCCCTTTCTCTCCCAGCCTGGAGTACAGAGGCCCCTTCTCAGACCTCGGTTGGTTCATTTGTAAGTTGCAGGAAGTGGAAGGGGTTTGCCGTCCCTCTCGGGTCCCACATACGATGGAAATATTAAATTGCGTCCAACACGAGTGTTATTTCTAATCCCAGCCCTCGGGAGAAGAAGAGGCTCAACGCGTGGAAGCTGCTTGGGCATTGCAAGAAGCCCCGCTGGCTTTGCTGGGTTCCCGGACACCTGCCGGGCGTGTCTGCCTGTCGCCAGCACGACGCTGCCACGCGGCCCGGCCCGCCGCACCCACGGTGCCGGTTCCAGGTCAACCCGCCTCCGTCGCGTCTCCTTTGCTCCCTCCCTCCTTTGTTCCTGGTGTGAGACCCCCGACTGGAAGATCATCTGCCACCTAGGATGGCAGATCCTCCAACTGGGCGGCCAAATGGCTCAGAAGATTTCAGGTCCAAGCCCATGTAATCAGTTCCCCGCGGAGGGCTAGAGGGACGGCGAGGCGGAAATGGGCGCGGAAACCCCGAGATCGCCAGCGTCCGCCCGGATCCCGGGGTAGCCAATTTCGGCTCAGGGGCGAGCCTGCCCCGCCGTCACCTACCGCCGGCGTGGCCCAGGCAGACCTGACGTCGGGGGCTGCGCCCCGGCCGCGACACGCTCTTTGCCAAGAGGATCTTGGGGCCGGCCGGGCCTCACTCAGCAGAACCTGCTGCCCTCGGGCTGTGACCTTCACTGCCACCACGCCGCCATCCCCACCAGTTTGCCTTCCCTGGAAACTCGATGTCATCAAGCACCTTCCCCAGACCCAACACTCATTTGTGAAAACTTAAACGCCCCAAACAGGGCACAAAACAGTCTCTGTTCCTGTCCCGCGCTGACCCCAGAACTCGCGCTCAGTACTCACCGAGATTGGGGTGTCGGGCGGCGGGGTTGGCCCGGCCGGGCAGGCTGTGGAGGACCGGGCTGTCGAAGGGGCCGGCGGAGGCGGCGGCGGCCGCGGCCCAGGACGCGCCCACGTCGGCCATGTAGGCCGGGTAGGGGCTGGAGTAGGAGCCCGCGAAGCCGGCGCGCCCGTACTGCTCGCGGCCCGCCAGGCCCGCGCCCGCCGCCCCGCCGCCACTGCTGTAGGCCGCGGCTTCCCGGGCGGCGGCGGCGGCTGCGGCGGCCGCCAGGGACCCGGTGGTCCCCGGGAAGGAGAAGCGCGGCGACACTGGCGGTGGGGTGTAGGCAGCTCCCTCGGCTCCCGCCTGGCTCCAGCCCGGGCTGCCCTGCTGGGTCCCGGGCCCGGCACCCGACGGGGCCGCACCCGCGCTGCCTCCCGCGGCCGCTCCGGACGCGGCGGCCCCGCCTCCGCCCTGGAGGTAGGACAGGCCCAGCACCGAGGAGGGCACCCGCGGCGTGGGCACGTAGACCGGCGAGGACGCAGCGGCCGCGCCGTGCATGAAGGCGCCGGGGCCGCCCGTCTCGTAGGCCCCGGGCGGGGGGCCGTGGTTGGCGGCCATGGCCAGGCTCTGGTACATCGCCCCGCGAGCTTCGGGGTCCTCCCTCTCCCTCGCAGGTCAAGGAGCAACGCGGGGAGAGAAAGCGACAGAAATGTACGAGGGGAGAGACTGTCACGAAAACGAAGATCAAAAATCAAAGAGGAAAAAACCCAAATCGCTCAAAAATATAAACGTTTTAAATCCAGCATTGAGCAAAAAGAGTCTAGGCTCTTGATTAGTCAGGAAAATCCCAAATTGAAATTTTCGTTGTTCCGGAAGGGGGTACAGGATCAGCCGAATCCACCCAGGGCCTGGAGGTCCGGAGCGCCTGCGAGTGGCAGAAGATGCGGGGTAGAGCCTCGCAGCTGCGCGTGTGGGGCACAGGACTTCGGGTCCCCCACTCGTCACGCCGGGAGGCCTTGGTCCCGCGCCAATCGCTGCGCACCGCTGTCTGGACGCTCGCGACCACAGGCGCAGTCCGGCAGGCTGGCTCCAACACCGAGGGCCGGGCCGGCTCCTTCCCGCCTCGCTGCCGCGGTCCTAAATGACAAATGACAAAAAGGGAGAGAGAGGTTCATCCTGGAGCACTGAGAGCCCACTTTCCCCCTGGGTGGTGGCTTCTCCTGCACTGCAAACGGAATTGCCACCTGGGAAGGGGACAGCTTCGGAGGCCTGAGCAGCGGGAAGCTGCGGTCTTTGTTTGGCCCTGGCTGCAGGGAAACTTGGGGTTTCCCGGTTCTTGGACATGTAGTTATTGGCTGAGATCTATGTCAATTATTTTTGTATTGCTTGTCAGGAAGGACTTTAATTTTACCTTATTCTAAAAGCATATTTTTGCCACTAGGTCCAAGGGTTCCAGGTTTCTGCGGGAGTGCTTGCGACCCAAGAAGTCGCCCTCATCTCTGTTCCCTCACCTCTCCCCAAGCATTCCTGACCAAGACAGAACTTTAGATTGGTGGGGTGGAGACAAGGACAAACCTTATACAAAACAGCACCCTAACAAAGTTTTGTTCCTAATCTTAAAAAAAAAACTAGAGTCTAAATGTTTATAAATGAGAAACGGAATCTGCTAAATCTCATGAAAAGGATTGTGAAATCCCTCATGCATACTCCATACCACATGGTTGTCAAATCAGACCAGCTGCAAGTTTCTTGCAAATAGTTATATTTTAGATATTTAGAAGATTGCATATGGGAACCAGAAAAGTGAGAGGAATATATAAGGTCACTTTACAGAACCAACTCACTGGACCATTCCAATTCATTGACTAGGTTTTTCATATAGCATCACGAGTGCACCCATATGCAGAATCCGAACACCAGCGAGGATGCCCGGGGAAGAAGTTTGTAGGACTGCATTAAGTTTGTAGGATGCTTCCAGCATCCTGTGTTCTGATGTTACCAGGCAATTTTTCTGATAAAATAAGAGCTCCATTTTCTGAATCACCTGTTGTGCTCCAGGCCCTTTTCTCTACAACTCCACTAAGGTGCTTCTTCTCATTTTACAAGAGGGAACTGAAGCATTGGAAAGTTTTGAAACTTGTCTAAGATCAAAGTACAATGGGAGAGGGGTGGGGGAGGGGACAGGATCTGCAGGGCTCCAGCGGTTTGAGGCTGTCCACTACTCTCCCACTTTTCTCCTTAAGAAGCAGCAGCTACTCCTGACAATGGTTTCTTTTTTATTGTAATAGTAGACTTACAAGAAATTCGGGCTCTGCAACTTAAGGAATAAATTTAGACAAATTACTTAACCTCTCTGTGCCTCAGTTTCCTCATCTGCAAAAAGTAAATATTAAAGGTACGTATCTTGTAAAGTTGTCAGGATTATAAATTAATATATGTAAAGTACTTATAAACCTGTTATAATAGGGACAAAGAAAGTTCTAAGTAACAGTTGGCTATATTTCTAATACACCATAAAAAGTACCTCAGATGTAATATGTACCATAATAAATCATCATCGTTAGTATTATAAAAATTCTGGAAATAGAATCTTTAATATACACTATATAATGCTTTTCACCATTTTTGCAACATCACTAGTAATGATAATGGAATTAATGGTATTATATTATATAGCCAGATTGTTAGTCCTAAATGCTTTGTTACTTGCTTTCAAAATATACAATAAATTATTGGTTTGGTGGTTATTTCATTCTAGCCAATTTGGTTAAAAGATGGATCCAAAAAAACTGACCTAAGGTCACCAACTTTTCCCTTTGAAAATAAATGCAAAAAATTAATACCTCCTGGTAATCTCTGGGCTTCAATAGTAAATATATAGGGTTACTTTAATAAAATATCCAATATTTAACTTTTAAATCAGGTTGTTGACCTATTTCCTTGTATATTTTTTTGTAATACTCAACTCTTGCCGTTCTAATTGATAATTTTTGTTTCCTCATGTAACTTCAGGAAAGGAGATTTAGAATTTTGTAATCCATCTTCCAGTATACATACAGGTGCTAACTTGCAGACTTTAAAATATAAATGCTAAAAATGTTATAAATCCAACACTCATCTTTATCACATTCTCTGCCTTTTCAAGTGGCTGATACATTACCTGGGAGTTGGATCACTGCTGGAACGAACAATAGAAGGTGGAGAAAATACCCCTCTATACCTTTCTGAAAAGACAGGAAATCATTCTCTCAGAACCACTCTGGCTGGGTTTCCGCCTGGCCCTACAGTCCTCAGAGGGAGCCCAGCAGCTCCTGAGCCTAGCAGAAGTCTGGCCTGCGCCCTAGTTTTTCTCCTTCTCAATACTCATCTCAGCATACCCCAAAATCGAAGGCCCACAGGAAATGCTTTCTGTTTTCATGAGTTAGCCAACAGCCTTTTCCCGATTTACTTTGGAGAGTGGGAACGTTGGAAGCGCCCAAAATGTTCCTGTCCGTTTACGGACGTTGTTTCTCCGTCGACTGCGCCAGCGCCTCGCTCTCGGCCTGCTGCGCGGAATACAGTCACACACCAGCCGGCAGCAATGGAGCTGGCCGCAGCCAGGGAGGAGACACGGAAGTGGGGGAGCATCACCCCATCACCCCTGTGAAGCCTTTCTTTCTTTAAAAACCTAAAATCTGCCCTCGGTTGTCTTCCTTTTCGGAGAAGCACAGGAAATACTTCCCCGAGGCCCTTCCCCAACCTTCCCCGCAACGCAGGCCCTGCTGCCCGGGACTTCCACCAGCCTCCGGTCACTCGCCACCCTCTTCCCCAACCCAAGGCCCTCTCTTCCCTCTTCCTGGTGGCAGTTCACCACCTGGGCATCCCGCTCTCCCCAGAGTGAGCCCTCAGGCCAAAGCCAAGAGACATAACACCGTGGATCGGGGCGCTAGCGTTGGCCGGCGGAGGGACGTCCCGGCTCCCGGCCGGTTCCGGCTCTTGGTCAGTTTCACCCAGAAGCAGGGAGGGTGGGTGGAGCTGCTCACTTCGTTAGGGGCATTTGGCTGCCTGGACCCAAGTCAGGAAGGCAAGGAGGCGCCAGAAAAGGCAGAAACAGGCCTCTCAGCCACTCGGGACCTCGGAGCGCCTCCGGGCCCCCGAAGCCTTGGAGCGCTGCCTCCGACTGCACTTGGCGTCCGCTGAGTCGCTGGGGAACGACACCCCTCCGGCTACACCTCCATCTATGCCCCTCCGTGTTCGAGCTGCCCTGCGGCCTGTCCCGGGTCAGTCGGTCAGGGTGACTTCACACGGCCACCACCACCACCCAGGCCCAGGCCTTCGAGGTGCAAACCCGGGCTGGAGAACCTGCACCCTGGGGCAGTGATTAAAGCGTTCAGATGCACACACAAAGAATCCAAGCGCGTTTCGAATATCCCTTTCTGCTTTGCCCCCAAATCTTACTTGGATTTAAAGAATATCCTAAGGCCAAAATCAAAGGTGGACAGGCTTTCTGGCCAATTTGGGGGGAGAAGGAGTGGCCGATGTCTCTTCCCACCTTCCGACTACCTCTCTACCCCGGGGCAAACCAGCGCCGCAGAGCTTGGAGTTTCGGGGATCGCAGGAATGAGCAAGGAGAGGGAAGAACAAAGCCCTACCTGCCGGGGCTTGAGCTTCCTTGAGAACCCGCGCGCTCTCCCTGGGCGTCCCCAGAGCTTCCGCGGCGACTAAGCTTCTAGCGGCCACTGCGCCGGCCGCCTCTGAGTCCCCTCGCTCGCCGCCGCGTCCCGGGCCCTGTGCTCCTCTCGCGGGCGCTGACTGGCCGGTGCGGGTCACGTGCAAGGGCGGGGGCGGGAGTGCGCGGCCCAGGCTGCACCTCTGCGGGGCGCCGGGCCGCAGGGCTGTTCCAAAAGCTCCCCCAGCAGGCAAAGTCCAGGCTCCGGGACCTCCTGGGAAAACGCCTGGGTGTTCACCCACCGCCCAGCCTGAGGGCGATTGGGTTTGCGGTTTTGCCTAGGCTCGGCTTTACTGAGCTCCCTCTCTCCTTCCCCGCCCCGCCCCCCGTGGGCCCCGTCCAGCCGCGGTGGGCGAGGGGCGGAGCCAATCGTGGGGAATGTGACCTCTTGGGCTCCACTCCCGATCGCGTGCGGGGCACTGGGTCATCCCGGGTGCCCGGTTGGCCGCAGGTTTCCCGGCGGGAGTAGTCGGGACCCCCTCAAGCCCCGGCTCCGGGGAGGTTCAGGAGACGCTCAGATTGGTTGCTAAAATCCGAGCGTGGAGACCGAAGCCGGCCTATTGCCTTCCCAGCACCCAGGCAGCCGGCAAGACGCCGAGAGTCCCGGCTTCAGCCCTCAATTTTATGTATTTGGGCAAAACGTGCACCCCTTCCTGGCGATGCTTCCCATCTCCCGCGGCCGCTTCCCCTCTAATCTTTCCCGGTTTTCTCCGCAGCTTGCGGCGGCCGCTGCAGCAACCCACGAGGGCTGGGAAGCCCGCAGCCCAGGGGAGCCTCTCCGCGGAGAGGGCTCTTCCGGGGGGCTGCAGTCCCCTCCCCGCAGTGAGGGCCGAAGGGTGTCCGGCCTGAGCTGGGAGTTGGCGTCAGTGCCTGGAGGCCCCAGCGCGGCGGGACCGCGAACCCGAGAGCACCTCAGACAGGTCTAAAGGTTAATAGAGCAATCACAGGGCTCTATCACCGCGTAAAAATAACCCATCGATTACCGCAGCCTTCAGCCCCAGATAACAGCCGGCGGGTGGCTCTCGCTCTTTCAGTTAAACTTTTTTTTTTAAAGGCCGCGTTTCTCTCCTGAGCACCGGTTTCTCATACCAGATTAGAGGGATGGGGAGGGGGCCGGGATACTACCCGGGGCGAAACTCGTGCCGATCGGAAAGAAGGGGGGGACACCCGCTTCCGCGGTTGGAAACCAGTCGTGGATTCCCGGGCTGTGCGAGGGCTACCCGGGCCCGAAAGATGAGGCTGGGACGCGGGTCTGATTGGAAGGAAACCCCCCATGGGATCGTGGCCAGCTCCTGGGGATTCTCAGGAAAATCCCGAAGGAAGAACTGAGCGCGGCTGCGCGGGGAATTCTCTTCCCCGAACGAGGGATGCGAGGTCCAGAGGGGCCCAAGCAGAGCAGAGAAAACAGGCGGCGCGGGGCGCGGAGAGACTGGAGGACTGCGCGCCTGCTGGACCACCGAAGCCGCCCCAGACTGCCTCCTGCTTGCGCCCCCGGACGCCCGGAAGCTGGGGGCGGCGTGCTTAGGGTTCCTTCTCCCGCCTCTCCCAAATCCTAGCCTGTGCGTTCGCAGAATTTGGCGCCGAAGACCTAAAGTCCAGGACTTTAAGAGCGAAGGAATTCTGGGGATCCCAGGGGCCGGCGCTGGGGAAAAGCACCCTCCAATCTGAGCACCTTCAGACGCAGCGGGGAGGGATGTGACCCCTGCGCTGTTTAAAACGGGTCCTGGTCCACCCTGGGGTGAGCGAGAGAGGCACAAAGCCAAGGCCTGCTCAGGGGCCCGCAGGGCTTTCTGGAGAATTGAAAGTCTGGGTTTGGACGAGTGGGAAGCTGCCCCGGCCTCCTTTTCCCCGCGGGGATTTGTGCCAGCGTTGCCCGGGGTCCCAGAGCTGCCTCCCACGCGCGACTCTCAGAGGATGAAAAGGGCTGAGTCTGGCGACCAGGCACTGGATTTCTCAGCAACAAGCCAGGGGATTGGGGCTTCGCGTCTGGCGAGGCGGCCATCTGAGAGTCCTCCCCGCAGCCAAGGCCACAGGCCGCTCCCACGCGGGCTCCTTCTAGCGGGGCGCGTGGGCCGCAGCGCGAGGTGCGGGACCCTGCGGCGAGCCCGCACTCCCCACACACCACCGCCTCCCTGAACCTCAGTCTCCTCCTCTGTACACTGGTGGGACCATATCAGGTTCTGCTCCATGCGGCTGTTTTGCGACCCCTGGGAGGAAGAGCCTGCTTGTACTAGGGGCTTGCTCGTGAGGAACCCAGGCTCCCTGGGTTGCCGCTCCAGCCAGGCCAGCAAGGAAGGTCCTTTACCCAGGCTTCCCGCTGGCGCTCTCCAGGTGGGCTGAAACCTGCCCGGAAATATTCGCTCCCTCTGGAAGGCGCCTGGGACAGAGAAAATTGTGTTTCCTGTGGCTTATTTCTCTGGGCCCAGCGCCCCAACTTTCTCCCCAAGGCCTCGGCTCAAGGACGGACCAGGGGTTGTTGGCAAACAGCCCGCTCTCTTGCGGAGTTTTCTTTTCCCTCGCTCCTTCTCTCCCTCCCTCAGAGCCGTCCTCTGGGGCCAAGCGGGGAGGCGAGACTGCCCCGCGTTGCCAGGAGCGGGGAGCATTTCAAGGCCTCGCTGGCCGCTGGCTGGAGGAGGTTTATCCGCCGCCTCTGTGGGTTCCCAGGCTTCTCCCTCGCTTGGGAGGCCGCGGAAGGGGCGAGTGGGTTGGTGCTCCGCGGTTCAGACTCTTGGCTATTTTTAAGGAGGATGTCCCTGGGCTGGCCTGGGGAGGGTGGCCCAACTCCATTCACGGTCTCTTTCGGCTCTCCTTTCCCATAACCTACTGGGAGAATTTAACACTGTGAACGTCTGTGGCTGCTTTTACTAAGGGCCTGTGTCTAAGGACCCTGCGTCAAGTCGTGAGATTTTAGACAAACAAGAATTACTCAAATGTACTATACTCTTATAAAACAAAATCTCCAGGACACAAGAATAAATTGCGTTTCCCTGTTCCTTTAAGGCTCCTGGGACTTGAGACGGCCCATCCCCAGCAGGGAAAAATTGTAGGCTGCATATGGGATACAGAGGGATCTGAACTCTGGCTTCCCCAAAAATACATATAAATAAATGAATGGCGGGTGCCGGAATTCACAGAGAAATCATCGAGGGTCTCCCAGTGCCGGGTTCCCGCGATTTTCCAGTGGGACACAGGCGGGTTCGCTTTCAACCAGGGGCAAGACCTGGGGCCACAGTCTTGGCCGCCGCATCAGGAACAAAAACAATGCCTGAAAAAATCTGGGTGCCCCAAGGTCCCCAGAGTCTTATAATCAGAAACCAGAAAACCCCAGAGAGAAAAAAGGAACCAGAGAGGGGACTACAGAAGTCAATCCGCGTCCTGTGGAAGGAGCCACCCCACGATGTAGATGCGCCTCTGCGGCGCTGTGCGCAAAGGCTGCAGGACAGACGGGCACAGCGACCCGCGCTGAACGAAAGCCCTGTCTTGTTCCGCGCGGCCTTCTAATTTCCGCTCCGGGCCCGGCGCGGGTGGCACGATTCTCTTCGTTCTGCGACCCGCACCCACGGGGTCCGCCCTGCCCCCTGCAAGAGCCCAGTGGGCGAACGGAGACCCGAAGTGCGGAGCCGGCATGTCCCCATCCCCACTGATGGGAAAATGGAGAACGAATTAAACTGCAAGGCCAAGTAGACCTACCTTTCTTCACTTCCGAGGTCAGTACCTTGGACCCCCGCAATTCTTGGGGAGAGGGAGTGGACACAGAGACCCTGCCCTGTCCCACCGGGAAGCGAGTTCTGCACCCCGGTTTGATCTTTGGCCTCCCTCCAATAGACGTGGGGAGAGGAGAGAGCTATGCTTTTTAATTGTCTTGCTTTCAAAAACACTATTCGGTGTTGCAAAGCGAAGCCAAGCTCTCCCTGGCAGATCCCGGAAAACGCTTCCAGGAGCTTCTGGCCCCGTTGCCAGCAGTTTGCCGAACAAGCCCTCTTATTTTACAGAACGCTCTCAAATTCCATTTTTCTCTAGGGACAAAAACATTGCTATGCAAGAGGAAGGGAGAGAAAGTGCTCCCATCCTCACCTACATGCAGGCACACGGGACCAGAGAGGTTAGGGTGCTTGAGGGAGGAGGCAAAGCCTGCCAAGGCAGTAGTTCTAGAATCTCGATTCCTGAGTCTCAGTTCTTTTTTTCCATTTTATTTACTATTGGCTTTTTACTGTGAAATATTTTTTAACTGTTGTCTCTTTTTAATTTTCTAAATTTTCTTTAATGAGCATGTGTGACATTTAAAATTTAAAATTATTTTTTAAAAAAACAGTTCGTGTCTTATAATCTAAGAGCCCTTGGGAAGGGAAAGAGGAATGAAAAGGAGTCTCTAAACATTTTTGCTAGGTTCAGGAAGGATGCCAGGCCCTTCTTGAATAGGGAGGGTGCGCTCTTTGGGGTCCCAGGGCAGCTGAGGTCAGGGCAGAAACTGGCGCTGGCACCCACAAGCCGGGGCACTGCTGCCAGAGGGCTGGTGAGCCCTGAGCACCGGGCTCACTGTGGCTGTGATGACGCTGTCGCCGTCGTGTATGTGCCTCTCTTCCCGCTGCCAATCTGGCTTCCTTTCCCCTTTCGCAGCCAAGGACTGCAGCAAAACAGCAGCAAGCAAGAACTACTGACACCCAGGGCATCTGGTTCCCTGCAGGCTCTCAGAGGAGCTGTAAGGGGCTCTTCTCTGTGGGACCAAAGCTCAGGGATATCTCTTGGTGACATGGGCCCCAATTCTTTCACTTGTGGGTCCCCCCTTGTCCCCAGTTAGAGACTTTTGAAGCCACAGTGCTGGCAGCCCTGAGCCCAGAGCAAGAGCACCGTTTACATTCTTGGACTAAGTCAAATGTTCATTTACAGCTGGTCCGAAGGTAGTGAGTTATCTCACTTGATTGTTCACAGTCAGTTACAGATCAAACTCCTTGTTCTACAATTTCCCCCTTCTCACTACTGCACTTGATGAGTCTTTAAAAAAAAATGTTCATTTACTTTATTCATAGGTCTTTTGTTTCCAGAGTTAAAAACTCATTTATCTGTGGTTGGCTGTCCACACACACCCCAACTCACCTCCCATGTCACCCCCCCACGTACCCCAAAAGGCAAGCTCTGTGAGGACAGCATCCATGGCTGGCACATAGTAAGTGCTCAATAAATGTTTGTTGAATGACTGAAACTACATAAAGCATGCTAGCAGTGTTCCTCAAAGTGGCTGGGAGATGGAGAATGAGATGTTCCCCCAAAAGGGCCCAGCACACAGGTGTGCACCACTGCCACCATTTCTCAGAGTAGGACACTGAGGCCCAGGCCAGAAGCAGAGGGAGTGGCCCAGTCTGGGTGGCACAAGTCCCCCTGTGGGTTCATTGCCAGCTCAGCCCTGCCACCACCACCTACAAACTACCCACCAAAGTCTAGACTGCCCCAAGGAAACCTGGAGGTGCCTGGGTCCTGGGGTCTACAGGAAGAAGGGATTTTCTGAAGCCCAGTCAGGACTGTGGAAGTTCAGCTGGGGGACCTGGCTAGATGCTGAGGCTGCAGGACTGGCAAGGGAGGTGGCGGGGCGCTGGAGAGGAAGGCTGACAGCATGCCAGGTCTTTGACGTCGCAGGGGGCCCAGACCCATAGATCCTGGGAGGACCAAGGGACTAAGTCAGAAGTTAAAAGTCGGGACGGAGAAAAATTGGGAGCTGGAGAAGAAGCAGAGACAAGAGGAAGGAGAGAAAGGGGGGAAAGACGGAGGAAGGCAGGCGGAGACCAGGACAGAGAGGAAAAAGACAGGAGAGCAAGGGAGAGTAAGACAGACCCAAGGAGCTGCGAGAGACTGGCATTCGTTCATTCACTCATTCATTTATTCATTCTGCATTTATTGAGCACCTATGCTGTGCCAGGAACATTAGCGGCATGGGTACTCAGCATGGAACAAAACAGAAAAAGTCTTCCCTAAGAGCATATCTTCGAAAAGAGGAAGATGGACAATAAAAAGTCAAATTATATGGAGTGTTAAATGGTGAAAAGTGTTATGGAAAAAACAAAGCTGGGAATGGACAGGTGGAGAGAACAGAGAGGAACAGAGAGACAGGAGACAGAGAAGGGAGAGATGCACAGACCCTGCGAGAGACTTGGCAGCAGAGAGAAAGGGGGGATCCCCAAGGAGACAAGCCAGAAGGGGTCCTGGCTGGGTGGGAGGAGAGGGAGCCAGAGAGGGCTGAGGTCAACCCCGACTCCAGGGCCCCCCTTGCCTGGCTCCCAGGGAAAGCAGTAGTGACGGGGACACTTGCTGCTGGAGCGATACCAGTCCTAGGACCAACACAGACCAACACACGTATCGTATTGGGGGCATGGTGGGGCCCCCAGAGACCTGGTGTTCCCTGCGTCAGTTGTTCTGCACGGGTCGCCCCTTTCCCTGCTTCGTAGTGTCGGAAACCTTCCCCTCACCCGGAGCTGACCCGGAGTTGGGGAAGACGCCCAGCCAGGCGCCACGACCTGACGTGGCTGAGCAGAAGACAGGAAAGTGTCAAGGAAGCGCAAAACCAAAGTGCGAAAACAGCATCTCACCCTGCAAGCCTTGAGGTCCAGGGTCCACTGGCAGGGTGTGTGTGCTGGGGCTGGGGACCCTGGGCACCATGAGGACCCGCTCCAGACAGGTGCCAGCCTCCCACGACCACCCAACAGCAGGTGCCGGCAGGGAGTGGCTTCCCTCTGCTCACCACTCACTGGCTCCAGCTTGGAGATAGTTATTGTTTGGAAATAATTGGTTTTTTGCAAGAACAGAAGGAAGAAAAAGGAGGCACAGAGCTCGGAATAGCTAGAGGCTGTCTTTTTTTCTGTTAAAAGGACATGTGACATGAACTGAGTGACAACAGCTGCAAGATCCTCTCACTCCATTTCTTCGGGGCTGGTTTCAACTCTCCCCAACTCTCCCTCAAGTGCGTGTGTGTTTGATGGAAGGACAGGGGCGCTCCTCTGTTAAAGTATGACGTCTTCCTCTGCCCAGCCTTCTTCAGCAGAGGTGCTGACGAACAGCACATTGCCAAGGAGCATCGGACTAAAGAGGGAAAAGTGGAGAAGCAAAGGGTCTGAGTGACAAGGAACCCTGGGCATGGCAATGAAGGCGGCTGGCAGGAGTGCACTGACCGAGGCAGAGGGAAGAGCTACCTGGAGTCTCCGCAGACCTTACTCCTCCCTCCCTCATTGCACAGCACTCGCCACGGGCGGGCCTTCCCCAGCGAGGGGCAGGGGCAGAACGCAGCCCTCCCCCGTGCAGCCTCTGGAGGTCCCAATTCCAGCTGCCCACGCTCTCCCTGAGCAGGCGGGGAGGTGGGGTTCCGGACAGGCAGAATAACAGACTTACTTGCCTTATCCATCCAAAGGGATCGGTTTCTCAATCCCTGTGTGAACAATTTGTCTTTATTCCACTTCGAAAGCTCTGAATTTGTAGTCTCTTTCTACACACACACACATTCCCTTACATATACCACTTTTTGTCAGGGAAGGTGACATCCCCACCCTATTCTTTGAAGTTGGCCCAGCAAATGTACTATTTGCAATATGACTCGGGATAAGAAGAGTTAAACGGGAATTGTGTTTTCATCTGCAAAAGAATATTGCTGGTATCTTCGAAACCTACAGCTTTATTCATAATTGCCCCAAACTGGAAACCACACAAATGATCTTCAAGGAAGGAGGAGGTAAACTGAGGTACATCCATACAACAGAATAATACCCAGCAACGAACCAAAAGCCCTGAAGTTCAAATACACCAACAACGTGAGCGAATCTTCAATGCATTCAGCGAAGTGAAAGAAAGCTCAACAGGCTATATACAAAATCCATGAATATGGATTCTGAAAAAGGCAAAACCGTAGGGACTGAGCAGATTGGCGGTTGCCAGGGTCTAGGGAAGGGGGAGAGTTGACCACAAAGGGGGAGGAGGAAATTTGAGGGAGTGTCGGGACTATTCTAATATCTTGACTGTGATGGTGGTTACACGATTTGTATGTTTGTCAAAATTCATAAAACTATATACTAAAAGGAGTGAATTTACTGTATGTAAATTGCACTTCAATAAATCCGGCTTTTAAAAAAGCAGAGGGGGAAAAAGTACCGCCGATTCTTCAGCCCCCATTCTCTCCACCCCTGTCCTTAGCGCAACTCCACATCCCTGGTACGTGTTTGACTCCCACCTCAAATACTTGAGAAGAGCGATGTATACGCAAAAGTGAGTCTTGCATTTCTATTTAAAGGATCCGGTTTCCAGGGCTGGTCATCCCGATTGCTCATCCTAATCCACAGGAATGGCCACAGCGGTTCATCCCGGGCACAGCTCCAGCGCCTATCTCAAGCACGTATGACACTGACACACGAGCACACGTACACTCACGTTTTGTGGCAGGCTGTGGGGAGGACGGTGTCAGATCGAGGGCCAGCCTGCTCTTGCATCCTCAGGGGCCTGGAGCCAGACAGCAGAGGCTCCGGAATTGCTAAATCACTTTCAACAGCTCTGTGGCTCCCAGGCAGCTGCTCCCAGGCAACCTACCGGCTTCCTGGGAGAGGATGAGGAGGAGCAGGGAGACCCAGTGAGTCGTGGGTTTTGTCCAGCTGGTCTCATGCAGCAAGTATAAGCCAAGGCCTGGCCTTGAAGGAGGAACGCATTTGCTGCTGAGAGTAGGATTGTAGCTCTGAATGGACTAAAGGAAAAGCATTTGGTGAAACATGGTCCTTCCTGGACAAGATTGTATTCTACCCTCAAAATAGTGCTGCAGAGTAAGTTGCTCTGGCTCTCAGCTGCAGTTCATGATGCTCACGTGGGTGAGCTCTCATGGGGGTAAATAGGTAATAGGAAGAAAGTGGGCTCTGTGCCAGATAAATCCACACTTCGTACCTGTATTACAGAAATTACGATCACGTGAGACCCAAAAGCCACTGACTACCTGGGCCGTGGGATGTCTTTGCTGCATCTCCTCTTCAGTAAAAGTGGTGTGTGTGTGAGAAAGAGAGAGAGAGAGATTGTTTCTGTCTCTTCCCAGAGTTATTGATAATGTCATTGTTTCTAACTCCAGTCAAATATTTGTGGTAATGGGGGAAAAATGAATGTTAAGAGACAACTATGGGTCATTGGTTTTAATTTCATCCTTTGCCCTTGAATTAAAAAACCAACAACACCAAGAAAACAACACCATCAACAAAAACAAAACAAATACCCACGAAATATTGTGTTTCCTATTAGAAACAAAGCAAACAATTTGGCTTCCTCAGTCTCTTCCCCTTCCACCCCCCTGTACTCTGACCCCCACCTAGGAGAGTTTGCTAATTAAGCAGGGGAGGAACCAAAAGGTGAGAAGGGAAATAGAGAAGTGCAAAGGCTGCAGGAATCCATAGCTAGGAGAGCTTGGTAGCACCACAAGGTAATCCCTCCCCCCCCCACACACACAAGGCCTTGGGTAAGTCAGGGGCAACACCCAGGTCCTCAGTCCTCCGTGAGATGAGATTGGAGCCATGATCTGTGGGTTCTTTCAGCCTCCACATCCTCTGGGCCAGAATTATTCGAATTTCCTTATGAGTGCTGTAATTCATGTAGCAAGCATTTATTGAACGCTTACTGCGTGCCAGGCACCATGCAGACTTCGGAGACACAAGGAGGAACACAGGTTCCACATTCAAGCCATGCAGACCCGTGAGGAAGAGACTCCTGCAGGCAGGAATAGCAGTGAGCGCTGGATCACGCAAACGCAGGGGGAACCCTGCCACCTCCTTGGGACAAAGAGGAAGCAACTGAACTCAAGGAACATGATTTTTAATGTGAGGTGTTTCCCCCCCTTTTTTTTTACTGCCTGTACTATTCTTTCCTGACTTCAACACTCTCTCTCTCTGGCCTGAGCTAGGGTCAGGGACTGGGGGACCCTGTGTGGTTCACGCACTGATAGGCCGCCCGGAACCTGTGACACGCACGACTTTGCCCGTTCCACACATGCGATGCCAAACTGCACCTCGGTCCCGGGTCCTGCCGGGTGCCAGCGTGGACGGCGCACGGGCTGAGGGTCGGGAGATTGGGGCACAGTCAGGTTTCGGTCACCATCTCATCTGTGGCCTCAGGCACGCCCAGGCCCCTCTCTGACCCTCAGTTTCCTCCTCTGTGAAATGCGTGGGTTGCGCTAAGCTAATCGTTTCTCGGCTTCTTACAGCTCTTCGAAACAAATGAACACGTCCTTAAAAGACACCGGGATTAAGCAGCAGCATAAAGTCAAGTATTTGTCGATGCGTAGAAAAATGCTGCCTCCGATCCACGCGGGGCGGCTGAGGGTCCCAGCCCCGGGTGGGCACGGTCGGGTTCCCGCGTACCCCGCGCGCGCGGACCGCACTGCAAGCGCTTCCTGCAACGTGCCGTGCGTGGTCGAGCGCAGCCCCCGCCGCGCGCCCAGGGGTCCGGTCCTGCTCTCCCGGGGGCGCCGGCTCCCGGCCCCGCGCGCGCCCGCCGCCCGGCGTGATGGATGGCCGCGGGGCCGGCGGCCTGTCAGGCCTTATTGATGAGGTGCGCGCTGACGGCCGCCGCGGAACCCGGGGCGGCGGGAGGCAGCGGGGCGGCGGGCGGGCGCAGACTCGGCGGCGCTCGGGGTCAGCCCCCGGCCGGCGACGCGCCCGGCCCGGCTCCGCCGAGGGGGCGGCTTCCTCCCCGGCCTGGCGCCCGCTGCGCCAGCCCCGCTTCCTCCCGCTTCCCGCCCCGCGCCGCGCCTGCTCGGCCGGACTCCGCCGCCACCCGGAGCGACAGTCCCGGGGGGACACGCGGTTCCGCGGGAATCGCTCACGCTCTGAGCCACGGGAGACAACTCAGGACCAGGGAATATGCCACTAGGGTTCATTCGAGTTTTTATATAGTGACAGATAAGATAAACAAAAGTAAATACACATGCATGCGAATCCTGCAGGATTCTTTCTGTACATTTCTGATTTTCTCATTGAGCAAGGCGTCTTTACGGTAGAGAGCACACTCCCCGATGGCTCCGCTGGAAAAGATGCGACCGAGCTCGGCTCCTTCCCCACCTCCCCGCCAGCGTCACCCGCCGCCTCCCCGGTCTTGTTTTGCCTCGTTTTCCTTCCCTCGCCCTCGCATGACCGCTGGGCCCTCACCTGAGGTCTGGCAGGCTGGAGAACTCTGCAGGAGCTCTGCTTTACCTGTCCCTTCTGCTGAAGGCCCCTAGGCCGCCTTCTCTGCTGGTGACACCAACGTGAGGATCATGAAAATATTACCCGCAAAGCGCTTGCAGTTAATGAGAATTAAAGGAGAAAATCAACACCGGAGACTTAGAGACTGAAGGTTTTTGTTTGGTCCCGCCCCACGCGCCCCCTTGAGTTGAGAGCTAACCCTGGACAGGTGAGGACCCTAATTCTACCTTAGATGGGACCTAAGAACTGGAAAACAGGTCATCTTTTCTCTGGGGCACCTTAGAGAGGAGGGAGGAATCCCAGGTTGCTGGGACCCAGGAGACGAGGTGTGGCATGTAGCACTGGCTGTGAGGGTCTGGGCAGGGGTCTAGGGGAGGGGGAGGGGAGCTCATTGATCTGGGAGTCAGGATTCCTGGGTTCTCACCCCATCACTGCCAGCCCACAGGCAAGTCACACCACTTCTCTAAGTCTTAGTTTTCTGTCTGCAAAATGAAGAGTCTGGACTGCATTGTCTCCTGGGTCCCTTCCTATGCCAACATTTTGTAACGTTAAGCTCCCCAGATGGATATCACCAAATCATGCCATTCTGTGCTTCAAATGCTTCCATACCATGGGGTCATTCCTGGTCCCACACAGTGGAAAGGGGGCATGCCAGGGCTCTGAGTCTGAACTCACACTGAGCTGTGGATAATGAATGTGTTCAGTGAGGAACTCAAAACATGGGAGGCCTGTTTGACTGCAGATGAAACCTCAATCCATTTCCCAGTGACAGCGAACACTAGGCATTACTGTATGCCAGGCACGGTGCCAAGTGTGTTGCATGGACTGATTTTCTCATTTATCTAAACAGTCACTCTGTTTCCCCCGTTTTCCAGATGAAGAAACTAAGGCCTGGGCTATTAAGTAACTTTCCCAGCTTAATTAACAGGTGTCAGAGCCACAATTTAAACTCAAGTAGTTTGATTCCAGGACACAAAAGCTGCCCATATGAGCAAGGCATCTGTACGCTGAGAGACATATAAGGAGAAGACAAGGGCTTTCTTCTTATATACACTTCAAAAAAAATTTCCATCTCCATTCCACATTTAATCCCTCCATGCCCCTTCCACAGCTTCGAACACACTGCATTTCAGTTTAATCTCTCTACAAGTCTGTCTGTCTACATACCTCTCTCCTCCAAATTTCAACGTCCTTGAGGACAGAAATACTATGTTTCACATCTTTGTGTTTTCCATAGTTTCTAACATACTGTAGACATTTTTTAAAGGTTTGTTGAATTGAGGAGGGAGGGTGGGAAGGGGATGAGAGCTAAAAACTTCCTTATCGGGTACAACGAACGCCTTCCTGGTGATGAGCACGCTAAAAGCCCTGACTTCAACATTATACAATGTATCCATGTAACAAAAACATCTGTACATCCTTAATATTTTGAAATTTAAAAACAGTTGTTGAATTGAATTTGGAAAATTGAAGTTTCCATCTTGTAATTACACAATGTAAATCCCCACGCTTGATGGCCGAAGATGTAGTTTTAGGGATGTGGCTGAAATGAATGTACTATGGTTCCTTCCACTGTGTGCAGACACACATGCCACATGATGTCTCATCAGCACCATAGTCCCCTGTTGGAGGGGGTGGCCATGGCCCCAGGTACCTTTGTCCCACTTATCAGTCATGTGGCAGCCTCTCTCTGACACTGATGTGGAGCCCTGGAGTTGCAAGGGACCTCAGGCATTCTGAGTTCAATCCACTTGCTTACTAGAGGAGGCAGTCAGGACCCAGAAAGGGCTATGGACTTATCCAGAGCCACACAGCTATTTAGTGGCACAGCCAGGACCAAAGGTTCCCTGAGCCCCTGAGCCCCTGGCCATACCCTGTTTTTCCATTTCAACATGCTACTGTAAGAACTGATAACTCCCCTCCATAAATTGAACCCCAAGGCCAAACTTTCCTCACCCTGATGCAATCACCGGGGTGAGAGGATTAGCGATAAGGCTGCCCTGGGCTCTGGGGTAGAGCCTGGGAGTCTGGGAACGTGGTTAGGGCTGCTGTCCATGTCCTTTGCAGGGAGCTGGAAACAGGGACCATAACCCAGCCAGGGATGAGGGCGGGCGGGGGCTTGAGGATGCCTTAAATGTTCACAAGTCATGGACATTCAAAGCCACAGTCATTCCAGGCCCTCCTTAGACTGTGGATGAACCAAGCCCAAATGGGCACGGGGCACATATTGCATTTCTAGACTGAACATCTTCCCGATGGTCCTGTGGACTCACAAAAATTCCAGCCTTTGAGATGAAGAAAATAAGGTAGCAAAGTGTAGGGGGTGTGTGTGACAGGCAGGTCCTTGTTCTGATTGTTTACTAGGTGATCCAGTGTCTTGGATGCCTGAGACAGGCCCAATGCATTGCCTGCTGTCCTGTGTAGGAATTCGCACGCATTCACACATAATTTCACAGAAGTATTGTGGTCACCCTACGTATAAGTCACTTGAACTCAATGAGCCTCAGTTTCCCCATCTAACAAATTAAGGGCTTTCAGTAAATAGCTTCCAAATTCTTTTTACCCTGGAAAATGCTTCAATTTTGAGGATGTGGGCCCATCCCTGAAAGCAACGAGTGGTTACTTGTCTGAAAAGACAGGGCCAGTCCATGGGGAGGGCGAATGGACCTCCATGAGGTTCCAGAAGGTGTCTGGGAAGCTGAGAGCAAAGTCGCTTGTTGGATTTGTGGCTGCTCTGTTATTGACACTGAACTTTGGGCCTCAGGTCCGCCATTGGCAAACTAGAAGTGATAAAAAACTAAAATAAAACCAGCCCTTCTGAATAACACATGAGCATTCATTAGAGTTTGCCCCCCAAATAAATCATCTGTGGATTTTATTCATTTTTGGCATATTACGCATAACCGCTATTGCCACCCATGGGTCCCTCGTCCATGTCTCCACCAGTCTGTGCCTCATGGGATTTTTGGATTAGGTTCTTAATTGGGGCCACCAATTATTTGTCTCATTTTCTGCCTATGGATTTTCCAGCCCCATTCTCATGATAGAGAGACACTGGGGAGAAGGTTGTGGCGAAGCCTCCCCCTCAGTGTGCTTCCTGCACAGCCGCAGTGCCGGGAACTATGGGGCAGGCTTCTCTTCCCTCCCGTTCCCAGGCACACGGTCCCCTGTCCCCACTGACTCTGTGCATTTTACAAAGTGCTCATCCCAAAGGTTCATGGAGTCAAGATTCAAGAGTGTGTGTGAGCTTTACTTTGTCATCTCATTAAGCTTAAAAGATTCTTGATGGCTGGAATAGTATTTAACAATACTATAACGCCCTATAGGGCTCTGCACACAGTAGATACTTAATACATACTCCAAAGAATAAATCAATGATTGAAAAAGTTTGAAGACCAACTATAGAGTTCTGTATAAGAAATGTGCTTGTTTATGAAATGCAAATAACTTTCCCAAATATTTTTTCTACATCTCAGGAGACCTCAGGCATAGACACATTATAAATGTACAGCTTTGAAACCAATTTACTTTCACTGTTTTGATCTCACATGTGTGGGGACTCTTAAACTGCTATTTGTGCAGATTTTATTTTATAACTTGCACCTTGGAGAGGCTGGATGATAAATGAGAGATGAATAATTCCTTATTGCTACTTATCTACTGAATCTATAAACTAGTGTCAGCATTTACTCAGTTGGGTTTAAAGCTGTTCCTGGTATACTTATTAACTTGCTTAAAATAAGCCCATAAAAATGGGCTTGGTAGGCAGTTCTTTTAACTAATTTTTAAAAATGGCAGTGGTCATTTTCCACTAACTCGTGGAATGACCTTTGGCAAATCACTTAACCTCCCTGGGCCACACCTGCAAAATGAAGATGGGGTGAGGTTCAATCCACTCTAAGAGTCTTATAGCTCTGCTAGTCTTGATTCCATGATTTTGGGGTCAGTAGGGATCCTGATAAAACTTATTAGAGCAATTACAAATCAGTTCATATAGACCGTCTCATGCATCCCTGGCATGTCTCTGGAGGGTGACGGAATCAGCACCTGTAGTCAGAGCAGGGCATTTTAAGTTTAATTCTGTTACTTATTAGTGGTGTGACCTTTGGCAATGCAACATCTCTGAGTCTCAGTTTCTTCATCTATAAAATGGGTGTAATGCTCTAATAATACGCACATTGGTTACCCCAGAGGGCTGCTGTGAGAATGCGATGTGATATATACGTGAAAGCACTTTGATAACCACAAATATTATTCATCGTCTCCAACTTACAGAAGAGGGCATTCAGGTACTGTTTGGTTAAGCAGTTTGCAGCAGGGCCAAGGGAAGAATTGTTTGACTTTTTTCATTCTATTTTGATTATAGATGGAAATTATTACAAAATTATACCAAGATTGAGTGCCTAGGATACGTCTCTGGGGTCATGGATGACTACTAAAAACCCTGTTCATGAGGAGATGTTTCTGGGAATGCCAAATGCTACAGGGATGAGAAGAGCAGTCAGCAGCAGGTTGATCCACAGACGCAGGAGTGCCTGGCTTAGTAGAGAACGAAGTATTTTTCAAAGGTGAGGGGAATCGGCACCCTCCCAGCTCTGTTCTCCTCACTCCTTGCTTTGGGATGTTTCCCTCACCATGTCAAGGACATATGCAGTCTGCTAAGGCTTTGGGTTTGACTCCCTTCAGAGACACAGTGCAGAGAAGCTGGTAGTTGCTGTAGATTTGGTTTGCAGAGAATTCAGTCGGCAAAGGTGTGTGGAACTCGTCCCTGCGAGACTCATTCTCCAAGACAGTTACTGTCACTGTGCCTGCAGCACAGAGGCTGGCAAGTGACGTGAAGATAACCGTGGTGCCTGTTTGGGTCCTGCTTGCCTTGTCCACAGAGAAGGGCAGAGATGATCTGCCTCCATTCTGTAGGAATCTAAACTTCTGTGGTTTGCAAAAATTCTATTCACATTCCTTTATCACCCACCCAACCAAGGCTAACCTCAAAGTTAAAAAAAAAAAGATATAGAATTTAGAGACAGAGGCTGGGAGTGGTATTTTAAGTCCATATCCTGCACTGTATTCAGAATACAATGTGTTTGCTAAATGTTTATTTGCTAATTAGTAAAAGTGAAACTAGTCTTTATCTGTAAGTTACTTTTATCTGGTATTGGCTGGGATGTGTTACATCAAGACAAAAAACTCAAGACAAGATCTTGGGAAGGTTTTGCAAGTTTATGGTGGGAATTTGTTTCTATTTCCTTTTGAGACCCTCTCCCCCATCTCCATCCCACACTCTGCTTGCAAAGAGAGAAGGCAGCTTTAGTCTCTGGGAAGGCTACTTATTGGTCTACAAGCTCAAATGTTTCCGTTTCAAAAACATTTGTTAACAGTTGTCTTGTAATTCATCTGGTCTTCCCTCCTGTCCTTAGCTTTAACTCTCTTGTCTTCACAGAGGTCTTTCTTTCTGAACACCCGCTCTGGCTTCTTGGCCACCGCCAAAGGTCCGACTTCCTTCTCCCATCCAAGTCCCCTCCTGCTCTCCCTTGGCCCAGAGTCTGAACAATCAGCTTGTATTTGCAGCTGGGCCAGCACCTGGCCTCACATTCCACCACATCCTCCTGCCAGCAAAGGGAGTTGTGAGAAGAGGAAAAAGTTACAGGAACTTAGATGATTGTTTTCAATTTCAGAAACACTCAAGGTTGCAAGTAAAATTCTGAGACAATCTGGATGGCTGTGGAAACATGTTTTAAAGGCTGCAGAGCTGGGGGGTGGCGGGAATCTCTTTGCGGAAAAAAATCATTCCTACCATTCATGAACATCTCTAACCCGAAATCAGGAGTACAGGACTATTCTTGGAGTCTGAGTCCATTAGCTTTGGGGGCCAGAAAGAACCATTGAAAACATTAGGCTTCTCTCTTCTCTCTCCCCCAGCACACATTTCACAGTATAGACTGTTGTGGAATCTACCTTTTTGTTTTTAAAAACATGAGAATTTTCTGTGGTATTAAATATCTTAAGAAAATATAACTTAATGACCATGTTATCGATTTAGCATAATTTATAGTAAGTAAACTCTTATCATTCAGAGTTTAAGTTATTTCCGATTTTTCACTTCAATAAATAAATGTTTGATGTGTTCCTTTCAAATCATAAATTTGGTAAGTAAGGCACCTTGTAAACCTCTGATTCCTTCCTTAGAGTAATTTTCTGTTGCTGGAAAAAGCAGGTCAAAGAATATAAACACGTTCAGGGTTTTGGATACCTATCGCCCAATTGCCTTCCAGAAAGGTTGCACCTACAATTCTCACTACCACCGATTTTGAGTAAGCTAATTAGAAAATATATTTAATAATTTGTCGGGTAAATTTCTACCTCTTATTAGATACATGTAATTTCTGAAGAGTTTTGAAGTCAGAAGCTAAGAAATAAGACAGACAAAGCCAAACAAATACAAGGAGGACATTAACGTCCAACCGAACACTTTATACTGTGGACATTGTCTCCGGGATTGGGGAAACCTGTCTGCCCACTGAAGTTTATGAGGATTTTAAAATGTAAGAAACTAGGCTGGGCAGGCTTGGTGACTGACGCCTGTAATTCCAGCACTTTGGGAGGCCAAGGTGGGAGGATTCCTTGAGCCCAGGAGTTCGAGACCAGCCTGGGCAATATTGCAAGACCCCATCTCTAAAAAAAATATATAAAAAATTAGCTGGGCCTGGTGGTGTGTGCCTATATGCAGTCCTAGATACTCAGGAAGCTGAAGGAGGAGAATCACTTGAGTCCAGGATTTTGAGGTTGTGATGAGCTATGATCGGGCACTCCAGTGTGGGTAACACAGTGAAACCCAATCTCAAAAAAAAAAAAAAAAGGTAAAAAAAAGTAAGAAACTGAAACACAGAAATCTTATGTAGTTTGGCTGAGATAATATAGCCAGTAAGTAGTGGAGATGGGATTCAAATCACATTACTCAAACACGGAGTCTAAACTTTTACAGTGACCCAGAGACAACAAGATCTAAAAAGTTTCCAGAACAGTCTTTGTAAGGAGGTCATTGTCCAGAAATTGCCTTTTGTAATCTTAGATTATTTATGAGAAGAAATTTTATCTTTGAAAAAGGTGTCATTCTCAATGTTTGAGAAGCACATTCATCCATCTTATTTTTAGAATATGCTAGAAATAGAAGTGAAATAACTTGCTCAAGGTCACCGGCTTGTAGGTGGTTGTGCTGGAACTAGAATATGGGCTCTGGTGATTCTTTGGCTACTGCGTATAGTGTTTCTCTGACCCGGCAGCAAATATTCACCATAGCAACCAAGAAAGGTCAGCTTGACTAAGGCCCATTGCTCTCAAAGTTTCCAGGGGTTTAGTGTCCAGGGATCTCAGGGATCCCTACTCCCAGGGGAAGGCACAGCAGGGTTAGAGACCAGGCAGCTGGAGCTGAGGAAGTGGGTTGGCCCTGGGCACTGGAACCCTAACTCTTAGAGCAGAAGGCTGGACTCCTGGAGTCACAGCAGCTCAGGGTGCTAAGCTTCCTTACTCCCCTAGGGAAAGACTTTCCCATCCACTGGGCCACTTTCAAATGGGAAGTCCACTTGGAAGTTGTAGCTCCCACAGCTGGTGGAGAGCAGAGGTAGGTAGGGCTTGGCTCCCCTGGGGAGGGGATTCCTGCATTGAATGGAAGGCTGGACCAGATAACCTCTGGGGCCTTTGCAACTCCCAACGTCTCTGATTTGTATGTCTTGGGGGGAAGAAGTGAGCAGTCACGGGACTGAAATAGTTGATTTAGGGTCACGCCCCAGTCACCGGCATAGTCCTCATCTTGGGCAAATAATTTAACCTGTCAGTGCAAGGCACAATGCCTCACGCAGAGTAAAGCTTTGTAAATGTTTGCCGAATGAATGAATGAAAGAATGGGTGGATGGATTTAAGTCTCCCAAGTCTCAAGAAATACCGGTGAAAGTGGGACTCTTACAGCTTGAGTTTGAATGAGACAATGTAAAGCACACTGAACTTCTTAAAAGAAAAAGTGAGCTCTCCAACCCAAAGGGATTCTGTTTCCTCCTTACGTTGACAATGGATAGAATTATAATTTACCAGCATCAGTAAGCATAATACGCAGAGGTGAGTTTTGGGTCCACACAAAATTCTGTGTTTCATTAATCCTCCCCCAACCCTGCCGCCAGTGGGGCAGCCCAGTGCCTCCCAGGGTGGGGCACGCAAGCCCCCATCCCTCCCTCCTCCCCCACCCCGGATAAATGCCGAGATCTAATGGATTGTTCATGCTGCTGTCCAGATTAGATAGGGAGCCCTCTGTTATCGTGGCTGGAGCAAACCCCAGCGGCCACCACGCGGAGGGCTTTCCAAGGCGACCTGGGAGGGAAGGCTGGTGGAGTCTAGAGGGCAGGAAAGACCAGAGAGCTGCTGAGAAACCCTGGAGCTCCCAGGTTGTCTCCCCGCAACCTCCCATAGCATTTGAGGAAGCAGGTACCCGGTGTGGTACCTGCTATTATCTGCTGACTTCAGGGAGTAGTTCTAAGAGAGCAACTGTTCGATTCTGCTGCTTCCCAACCTTTGAGAAGCTAGGAACACACGGAGGCACCCCAATTCCCTTAATAACCAAAGGGTGTTCTTGCAAACAGGGATGACTATGTCTGGCTAGTGGGTAGTACATTTCCTAATTTTTGTTCTTGAATCATTGTAAAGGTGACAGCTGACTTTCTGACCTCACTTTTGAATTTCCCGTGGTCAAGTTTTTTAACCTGTTAATGATCTTGTTTCTTCAAAAAAAGTTTTGCTAGCATTTTTTAGAGTTAAAGTTTCTGGAAGAAAAAAAGTTCTTGTGAGCAAGTTTTTCTTTCCCTCATCATTTTTTGAAAGCAAAAAGCACCTACTATCCTATCAGCACTATGATATAAAACAAAATTTTCATGTGTGCTCTAACAACAAATTCTACATAAAACAAATAATAAGAACTCAAAATCGTTATTTTATCTACAAGGAGAGACTAATTGTTCTACCATTATTACGATAGAACCACTGTGATCTAACAAAAAGCAAATAAAATCTTAGCTGGTGAACAAGGAAAAGTTATCTATTTCTACCATATCAATTTCCTGTTAAATCTCTGGAGTCAGTGTGAAGCCGTTCTAAATGGCATGGTGGGAGAAATCATCTAGCTCCGTTTTAGGAGGTTCTACAACATTAAAGAAATTCTGCACCATGTTTTTGAGTGAATCAATCTTATTAGCTATCGCCTAGCCCTGGAAAGTTATTTATAGTGCACGATTATTTAGAGGGGAGCATTTAAGAAATTCCTTTAGGGCAAACGAAATAGCTACTGTGTAGTTTGATATTCAAGAATGAAAATATTCACCAGCAGGAAGGCTTCTGATTCATCAAACAAAACCTCTCTAATGAGTAACTTCTATATGCAAGCACTACCCCTGAATTAATAAAAACGAATTTATTAGGAGGAGCAAGGACTTCAGGTTGGGAAGGGAAAAGACGGAGCCGGATACAGAGGAAGTTTTTCAAGGCAGAGAGTGTGTCTGGGAACATTTTGCAGTCTCGGAATCGGGGATCTGCACTGGCCAAGAACAGGGCAAAGTAGAAAGGCACACGGATAGAACAGAAGGACAAATTACACGGATAAAGGACAAAGTAGGGGGGACAGGATTTTGATTAAGCAAAAAAAAAAAAAAAAAGGAAACAAGAAACAGAATTAGGGAGAGGAGAGAGAGAAACGAAGAGAAAGAGAGGGAGAAAAAGATGAACCAAGGAAAGGAGAAAACAAGCAAAGTTAATGCAATACTAAACGAATAAAGAAGATCTCTAAGAACGGTGGTTCCAGTGGATGAGGGAGAAAAAACAAAACCAGCAGCCAATCCAGGCAGGGACCCAGCGCACCGAGCCCCGCAAATCCGCACCCGGCGCCTGGATCTGGCCCCCAGGAGCGGCCTCTTCAGATCGAAACCACCTCCCGGTGTTGAGCGACACGTGGAAGGGTCTGCCCCAAGTTTATGTAAAACCGAGGAGCACGAGTACTGGGGATTTGTTCAGTCCCGGGTGCAGGTCGAGAAGTGACTAAAAGTGTCCCTTCCCTGAACCTCGGCGTGCGGAGGCCTCGGACCGCTCCCTCGTGGACACGTCTTAAGTCCCCAAGCTGCACGACTTCCCTACCTCCAGATCCCGCGCGGCCGGGACTGTGCCTAAAATCCTACAGCTCTTCGAATGTAGCTGAAGGAGACGCTCTTGTCCCCGTTTCCCCAGCCACTGACCCCGCGCGCCTGGGGTGCCATCCATGATGCCCTTCAATGTCCCTCCAAGACCCGGTTCGAGAAAGAACCGATTGAATCTGTGCTTTTTGGGGCTGGAGTCTGGGGTCCGCAGAGACCCTCAACTGCCGGGGTGAGAGTGGGGGGATTTTGAGATGCAGAACAGCCTGGCAGGGGGGACATAGTAACTATTGTGACCAAACACCTACTGCGGTCTTTGGCCTCTTTAGGGACCTCATTTAGGCAGTCGCGACTGCGAAGAAATGGGAACAGGGGCTTCGCTGCGTGTCTTGTTGCCCAGGCCGTGTGGGCAGCGGCGTTGGGGCTAGCAGGTCTATGGTCCCGCGGGCGCCCGGGAGGTGGAGAGGGGCGCACAGGCGGCAGCGCAGCCGGCCTCTAATTCTCCCCTCCCCGGCCATTGGTGCGCTCCGCGGCCGGTGGGCTCTGCGCTCCCCAGGGGGTCTCTGGCACAAAGGGCGACCTGAGACTTGTTCTGAGCAGCGCCAGGTCCAGGCTGAGGTCACACTACTGACCGCAGCTCAGACTCTGCTGCCTGCGGCCTAGGCTTCCTGGCCGGAGCGCCCGCTCTCCGGGATCCCAGGGCCAGGATCCTGGAGGATGCGAGTGTGACACCCGTTTGAGGTCACCTGGTCTACGTGGCGCCAGATTGGTTGAAAAGCATTCAGAGCAATCCAGCTGGAGCCTCACGGAGAGACGAAAGGAAGCGCCATGGCCTCATGGGCCCAGCGCAGGAAAGTGGCAGGGAAGAGTCCGCGGGGTCTGGTTATTTATTTGAAAGACCCGCCGGCTCTAGGTGCGTTGTCGCGCCTTCGGGCGGGGATCCTCCGAACCTCACGTTGCTGAAGAAGCCCCCTCCACCGCCACCTGGTTCCCAACCTGCCCACTCGGGCTTTGCACGGAGGCTAAGCCAGAGCAGCCGACTGGCAGCCTCCAGCGCCCAGTTTGCCCCGCCGCTGTGCCCTTCCCAGCGCTCTCTTGGGAAGACCTTGCCTGAAGGGAGATGTTCAACGCCCGGTTTGAATCCCCTTGCGGGAGACCCGGGCGGCGCGACCCCAGTCTACCTTTCCCCCCGTGCAAGAGGAGTTTGCAAGCTACTCAGACACGAAAAGGATCAAAATTGATGACTATTTAACAATGCTGTCACCCTCTTCCTAATTTTTCTCACTTTCAGACACTTCTCTGCCTCTTGGGGGGGCGGTCTGGGAGGCTAATTGTGTGTTCTCATTATTCGGGAGTCTCCCTCTCCCTCCTCAGCCCACCTCACTCCCTACCCCTTTAAAAACGTTACTTTCCGTCTGGGTTTCCAAACTCCTGGCAGGGTCAGGACTGTCCGCCCAGTCCCAGCCTTAAGAAGGCTCCCCGGGGCACTTTCGAGGTCCGGGTGCTTAGCTGGGGTGGGCCAGCGGGGTCGCCCCCAGGCCGCGCACCCCGCACTGGCCCAGCGCTCGGCGCCGGGTTGGAACCGCCAGTCCCGGCTCCGCTCCTTTGGCGACAGCCTGGAGCTGCGCTGCCCCCTCCCCGGCCTGACGCCGCCTGGTTTATTGACCTTAGATCGGCTTCGGGGCTTTATCAGACCGGGTGGGGGCGTCCCGCCGCGCATCTCCCCGTCCCGCGGCGCAGCCAGAGCCCCTTTTAAGCTTTTCTAGAAACCGCGCCTTCCTTCCCCATCCCAGACTCCGAGAACCGACAGAAAAATCGCCGGAATTCGCGCGCCCCGTGGAGAGCCGAGGCAGAGCCTTCAGGGACACGGACGTTTTCCTGGGCCGCACTTTTATCTAGATAACTCAGGTGAAAGTGCCCCCCCCAATTATTCGGATAATTGCCTCGAATCTTCACTTCGCTTAGTGTTTAGACAATTGGAGATTGATGGCTTGAATTTCTGCGGTCTGTGCGCTGCCCCCAGCCCTGAAAGCCCTCCTTCCTTCTGCTCCAAGCTCCAAGGCATCTCTGGACTTTACGCATGCAAACTATAAGTTTTCTGTCCTGTAAATCACTTGGCAAATATAACAAGACATTAGAAAACCATTTGAAGTGGATATTTTATTGGGCTTGAGAAAAACAACAGGGGCAAAGAGTCACTCACTAACATTTCCTCAATACCAATCACTCAAAACTGTCTTGAAGATTTCTTCCCCCCCGCCAGTGGAACTCATGAATGCAAAAGTACTTTCAGAGATAGAGAAGGATAAAGAAATGTTTGTAGAAAATATTTTTTTATAAAAAATAAAAAAGGAAATAAATATCATTAAAAATGAATTGTAAATGAACTGTAAAAAAAAAAGTTCATGGAGTGGGACTTCCAAATAGCCTTTACTCCAGGCTGATTTATCAAAATAAGATCAGCAGAAAGAAAATATTTGCTACTACTACTAATAAAAAAGCCAACCCAATTTCGCGGTGATAAATCACGGAATTCTAGCAGCTTTACGTAATAAGACCTTCCCTCAGTTCAGGTTGGCACTTCCCTGATTTTCCCAGCTAAAAACCTTTCCGTTTGCCTTAACTTCGGAGCCCACACAGAGGAGTGAGATTGTCAGCATGGGGGGTGGGGGAAAATTAACAGGGGCGATGCAGCCAGGGACTTGGCCAGGGCAGAGATAACTAATGCGCATGAGTCTAAGTTTTGAGACAGCTTTTAAATTCACCCTGCTAGAAGCCAGGGGAGCTGCTGGAGAGGGAAAGACATCCAAAAGGGACAATTTTCCAGTCTCTACTTTGCAGAGCTAGTCTGTGGAGTAAGTACCCGGGACCGGGGGGCTTTGCGACACACAGTACCCAATTCCAGAAGGGCGCCTGCTGCCTCCTCCTGAGGCCAGAGAATTCGCAAATGCCCTTGTCTGCTCTCAACCTCGGAGCATGTGGAGCAGGCACAGAAACCTGGAAGGTTTCGGACTCTCAGCGCCTGAGCTGTGAAGCAATGCTTCCCACTGCGCTCAGGGCCCCTCAGGCGCCCCCACCTGCGCCTTCTCAAAGCTGCACCCCCCTTTACCTGTGTCCCTCCTTTTTTTTTTTTTTTAACACTCAGCCTTTTTCTCAGCTTCTCAGCTACGAATAAGATTCAAAGCTCATTTGCCCATACTTTTGCTTTTTAAGAAGCAGAAGT
Source organism: Avahi laniger (assembly GCA_963575035.1). Taxonomy (NCBI): domain Eukaryota; kingdom Metazoa; phylum Chordata; class Mammalia; order Primates; family Indriidae; genus Avahi; species Avahi laniger. Next base: position 43,330 of record CAUYSK010029963.1, read on the forward strand.
AAGTTCATATGCAAAACCGTATGCAACCGAAAGCACACAAAATCAAGCTCTTCACAGCACACATAGGCTCGCGCAACAGAAACATATTTGCTACAGTCCACCTGCAAGACCTTCCTCCAATCCCCTTCCCATCACAGGTCTGGCTCCAGAATAAATGCAAATTAAACCCTGCACCAAGCCCGTCTGACCCTTGGCCTGTGGACAGGCGAAGAAAATGCCAGATCCCGAAGGCTGTGAGACCCAGTCACTAACTAACTAGCCAGGCAGACAGGAAACGCAATGGAAACATTCCCGCCCGGAAAGTGTCCTGGGCCAGATCTGACATGGGCCAGGAAGGGTTGCCTGGACTTCCCAAAGGGGTCCTTCAGCGGACACCCACAACAGCAGGGACCCCAGGGGAAAGCAAGGTGATCTGCACATGCGGGGCGGGGGAGCAAAGGCCGGAGGGCCCAGAGACACCTGGCCAAATCCATGTGATTTCTGGCGTGGTGTGTATTTATTTAGTTTTTTTCTTGAGAGACTGACCATCCCCATCCATTCCCAACTGTTGGGGTGAGAAGCTGGACCAGGAAATCGAGAAACTAAAATGCAGCCCAGTTATAAGAAAGAGAAACAGGAAAAGAAAGTGGGACAGGAAACTCGGCCTCGGTGGCCTGGCCTGGAAGAATCCTATCCTTTCTTCCTGCCCACAAAGGCCCAGAGCCTCCTAGCCCCCTGTCGCACAACGCCCTCCCCTCCCCTCGCCCCCATCTGCCCTCTCCCCAGGTTGGTGAATTCCGCGAGGGCCTACCCCCAGCATTGCATCCAGGAGGGCCAGGGAGGGGACTCACCCACGGTGGGAGCAGTGGTGTCTCTGCGGTGTCCCTCCCTGCTCCTCAAGGCCTGGCGTGGGGCAGACTCTTCCAACAGCTCCTCGGCCCAGGGACTCGGCTGTTCCCAGCCTGGTGGGAGGGAGACGCTGTGAGCTGCTCCCAGCTCCCTCCGAGTGCTCAGCTTTCCCTCCGCATTAGATAACAGGAAAATAGATAAGACGAGTGGTTCATTAATTCAGCAAGAGCTTTTTTTGGTATGTGTAGAAGTGGAAGGAAACCCTGCTAGGGAATGAAGGCCTGGCTGGCTATTTTTTAAAAAGTCAACGTTCACGAGGTTCCAGAGATGCTTCTGGAAGGTCACCCAGAAGGGCAGGAGGAACCACCATTCATGCTCAGTTCCCAGCAGGACCTTCCTCTGCCCCAAGACTTGCTCTGGGATGCTAGCTCTGCCCCGATGCGTGGGGAGGACCGCGTGCTTTGCAGTGTGTGCTGTGCAATTGCCCTCTGAGGGGAGAAATAATAAGAACGGCGGCGCTACTCCTCCTGGCATAGCAGAAAAAAGAACAGAATTTTCAAAGCACTGCTCACACAGTGTTTCCGGGTGTCGCACAGCACGAGGCAGGTAGGCAGATTATATATTAGTATCCCAGACAAGGTGACTGAGCTCAGAGAGGTTAGGAGCGTGCCTGAGGTCCAGCCACACAACAAGGAAGGGGCGATTCCTTCAGCCGATACCTGATCCAGTGGTAAAGAAACTAATGGCTTCTTAGAATTGGAAGCGACCTTGGAATTCCAACCTCTTAGCCAAAGCAGGAATCCCTGTGAGGCGATTATCTGCACTCTGTTTGAATACTCCTGATGACGGGGAGCTCATTTTCCACAAGGAAGAGAGGTGCAGCTCTGCTGACCACTGTACTGTGCTACCCCTCAAATGATCCAGGATGCTGTCATTCGAGGAACCAGGCAAAACAGCCCTCCAGTGACAGGCCGGCTGTGGCATTCTCTCCTCTCGTGCCTGGTTTTATTTAGGGTAGGTGTGCCTCGTGGAGTCGTCACCTCCCAAAGGCAATTCTTAGTAATAATAAGAATAAACACAATGCCTTCTATTTTAACATATTTCTCAGTTTATATAGTCTCCCAGGATCCGTACAAAATCTCTCCAAGACAGAGAGAGACTAGACAAGTTAGTACTTGAGTCCAGATGGAGACTCAGAAGCTGAAACAGAAAACGTAAGCACCAAAGAGCGAATGTGTATTGGAGGGAACTAGGCAGGTGAAGGCCAGGAAGAAAAAGGGAACACGGGAAAGGAACATGACCATTTTTTTCCCTTCCAAGAGTTTTTAGTTTTGAATATTTTTGCAAGTGATGAATCAGGTGTCCATTGTTGTTATCTGTCTCTGCACTCTTCCCTGCCAAACGACTCGTAGAAACTATGTCGCAGGGAGATTTTAGTGCAAAACTCCCTACGGTGTCAGATCGTTAACATTCCTGAAGAATGAGCTGGACTGTAGGAGGCCCAGACACAGAAGCCGGCCGGGCCTTCTCTGCAGGGCCTGCCGTGTTCTCATGGAGCTTCCCTCATGGCGTCGTTGTTGTTATCGTAAAATACACGTAACACAAAATATACCGTTTTAATCATTTTAAGTGTGCAATTCAGCAGCACTCAGTACGTTCGCATTGCTGTGCAACCATCACCGCCATCCATCTCCGGCGCTTTTTCACCTTCCCAAACAGAAACTGTCCCCGTGAAACACTAACTCCTCAGTCCCCTTCTACCCCCGCCCCCCGGCCTCTACTTTCTGTCTCGATGAAGGTGACTGATCCAAGGACTCATCTAAGAGGAATCATGGAGCATTTGTCCCTTTGTGATGGGCTTATTTTGCAGAGCATACTGTCCTTGAGGTTCACCCGTGTGGTAGCGTGTGTCAGATCTTCCATCCTTTTTAAGGCCAAATGACATTCCATTGCATGTCTGTACCATATTTTGTTTATCCATTCATCTGCTGATGGACATTTGGGCTGTTTTTACCTTTCGGCGATCGTGGATAATTCTGCTGTGAACATTGGTGTGCGGATATCTGTTCTAGTTCCTGCTTTTATTTTCTTTGAGTATGTACTTAGAAGTGGAACTGCTGCATCCTGTGGGTCATTCTATATTTAATTTTTTGAGTAACTGCCACCTGATTTTCTACCCCATATGGAGTTTTGATCTAAAATATGGAGAGAAGGTCTCCATCCTCCTGTCTAAGTAGCAAGTAACTTTGTTGGTAAAATCCAAAGCCCACTTATCCCAATTGGGGTTATGTCCAGGGGCAGACTGCCCTGCCTGCTCAGAAGTTTTGGGAAAAAGGATGACTTTGCAGTAGGGGAGAAGGTGGAACAGGAAGTTCTTTTGAGAATTGCATTGGAGCAGAGAGAACACTCGCTTCTTTATTGAAAGATTAGAGAGGTAACTTCTAGCATCATGGCGCAGGAGTGAAAGCATCTGTGCTTGACTTTCAGTTCCAGCATCTGCTTGCCTCGGTCCTCTCTCTGCATGTGACCACTGGAATCTGGGGACCTCACAGCATTATTGTCAAGGCCGCCAATGTCCAGGAAAAAAAATACAAGTCATAGAGAACATCTTTTTGTGTTCCAAAATTAAACAAATGAAAACAATCACGGGAGTGTCATTGAGACTTCATGTCTTTTTATTTCTCCCTACATTTCTGAATTGTTTTTTGGGAGATGAAAGGAAGTCCATTTTTGTCCCCTATGCTTTCAAACGTCCCAGAGGTTTTATGTATTTTTGGGAACCTGAAACTCCACGGTCCTGAAATCTAGGTTGGGGTTCTATTGACGCAGCGCAGGCCAGCATGAATCCCTCCCTGGGAAAAATCCAAGCCCTACGGCTCCTCACTGCCCAGGGTGGTGAAGCACTGGGTCACGAGACAGGCCCAGGGAACCTGGGTGCACTTTGGGTGCAGTTAGCACAGCCACCTGCCAGCCGCTCCTGAGTGTGCTCTCCTCAGCCACTGCGGACTGTCTTGTGTGCCCCGCACTTGTCCTAGTGATTCAGAGGGTCAACCCAGAGACGGTGACCACGGTATCACTGCTGATAACAGCAGCCAGAACTCTCAAAATCTCTCAAAAGCCACACCCGGGAGAGGGCTGGAGAGTGACTTCTGCGCAATGTGTGACTGAGGTCCACTGTCCTTGTTCTTTAAACACACACATGTACACACGTGCTGCCATGGGTATGCACACACATACTTTTTATTAGTTTTTCTTATCAAAGTGTTACATATTTATTGCTAAAATTAAAACTACTGTAGAAAGTAGAAAACAACAGTCTTCTCACCATCTGCTCTTTCTCCCTCACCAAAGAGCTATTAAATGCTTTCTATTTGTTATTATTTTATTTATTTATTTTTTTGTGAGACAGGGTCTTGCTCTGTTGCCCAGACTGGAGTGCAGTGATGTTATCATAGCTCACCGCAGCCTCGAACTCCTGGGTTCAAGTGATCCTCCTGCCTCAGCCTCCCAGAGTGCTGGGATCACAGGCATGAGCCACTGCACCTAGCCTCTTTTAATTTTTTAATTTTTCTTTGTTTTAGAAACAGAGGTCTCCTATGTTGCCCAGGCTGGCCTTGAACTTGGGCTCAAACAATCCTCCCACTTCAGCCTCCCAGTGATAGCTTTTAAATTCTGACTTATCTTCTGAGGACTGTTCTTTTTCTGAGCTGTTCGACATTGAGCATGTGATTAAGAGATAGTCTCTGGAAATTACATTTCTTCCTCTGATGTGGGCAAATTAATGAATACTTTTAAACCTCAGTTTTCAAATCTGTAAAATAGATGCAATAATAATTCTTATCTCATAGGTTTCCTGTCTAGGTTAAAATGAGATGACTTAATGTGATGCTTAGTACAAAAAATTTAGCTATTACTACAGCTCTTAATATTAGTAGCGGTGGGCAGGAGGGGAGGCTTGCATGTAGCCCACTGACTCTGTTCCGGCCACCTATGCCAACCTGTGTCCAGGGCAGAAATCCTGTGAACAGCTGCCTGGCAGGGGTTAGCCTACTGTGCCCACTCTAGGCCAGGGAGCTCATGGCTGTGCCATGCTCAGCAGGCATCTGCTCCCATTGTGGTGACATTAATGCAGGAAAGAGTGTCCCCAAGGGACTAGGAAGCCTAAGTGACTATCTCCTGGTGGGCGGCACTGTGTTTGCCCTTGAGTCTCCAGAATAGCTCAGCGACTCTTGAATTACCTGAAGTCCCTGCAGTGTGGACAGAGGTGAGGACAATTTGAGAACAAGTGGCCTGCTGGACCAGGTTCTTCCTCTTCTTCTTCTTCTTCTTTTTTTTTTTTTGTTAAGTATTTTTTTTTTAGCCAATACAGACAAAATGCACGGGCCAGGTTCTGCCTTAACTCCACATGTCCTCCCGGTTCTGACCCGTGATCTCTGCTCCTGCCTGCCAGCTTCAATTGCTTTTTTTTGACAAGACATAATTCACATATCATAACATTTTTACCCTTCAAAAATGTATGATTCAGTGGTTTTTAGTATATCACAAGGCTGTGCAGCCATCAACAGTATCTAAATCTGAACACGTTCGTCCCCGGGGGCTGCAGTGTGTTTGGATTCAGTAGACGTTTGCTGAAAGTTTCTCATAAAGAACCCTGGGCATTCCGGTTAGGGTGGGCCTTGGAGAAGAGTTGGCCCCACCCCACGCTGGCCTGGTGTCTGTGTCTGTAGCCCCAACCCCAGTCACACGCCCTCCCTCCTGCCTCTGCACGCTGACGCCAGTGAACTGGGACGGCCTCTGTCAATGGTGACCGTTTCTTGGGTCCTCACCAGGTACCAGGCACTGTGCTGAGCCCTGTGTGTGTGTTCTCTCTTATCCTTTTACTAATTTTGCAGAAAGGCTTTGAATGCTGGTCTTTTGGCTTCAACTCCATATCCTTCTTGCTGTGCCAAGCTGCCTCTGACCTGCTCACCGCACCCTGCCTCAAGCTCACACTCTGCTGAGTAATGGGAACAGCTATTTGCATAGCAGCTTACCGTTTGCGAAGGGCTCGCATCTGTTATGGTGTTTGATCCTCCCATCGAATATTTCTCATACTTTTCCGCCTTTGAAACTGCTCCTGGGAGTCTCCCCACACCAGGTCCATCTGATCCCAGACCCTCTGGTCTCTGGCGAGACCAGTCCAGCATTTCGTTATTCACACTTCACTGACGTCCCAGTCAGATCAATGCTTTTCCTTGATGTTGAGGCTCAGTGTGTGCATATTTGCAATCTCCTGTGATTTGTGTTTATGTATAAATTGCATATTTGGGTTCATCTTGGAACATAAGGTCTGCAGGGGCAGGGACCGTCTGGTAATTTCCTTTTTAAGGGTCAAGAGGATTTTCGAGGACGGCTGGTTCCAGCATGTGGCCTCCCTTGACCCATCTTTAAGCCACAGATCCCCTTTTCGGTGGGACATCTAACCCTTCCTTGTGGCTTGCATATAACAAATGTCCCAAGTTTGGCCAACCTGAAGATCCACTTAGAATTTTCCTGGGACTTTCCAGCCATGGCTAATGATGAAAAAGCCATCTGCCAAAAAAACAATCCTAGAATTTGTATGAAACCACAAAAGACCCTAAATAACCATAGCTGAAGCAATCTTGAACAAAAAGAACAAAGCTGGAGGCATCACACTATCTGATTTCAAACTATACTACAAAGCTATAGCAACAAAAACAGCATGGTACTGGTGTAAAAACAGACACATAGACCAATGAAACAGAATAGAGAGCCTAGAAATAAATTCACCCATCTATAGTCAACTGATTTTCAACAAAGATGCCAAGAACACACATTAAGGAAAGGACATTCTCTTTAGTAATTGGTGTTGGGGGAATTGGATAACCACATGAAGAAGAAAGACACTAGAGCCCTATTTCTCACCATATACAAACTCAACTCAAAATGGATTAAAGACATACATGCAAGACCTGAAGCTATGAAACTACTGGAAGAAAACACAGGGGAAATGCTTCATGGCTTTGGTGTGGGCAAGGATTTTTAAAATAAGACCTGAAAAGCACAGACAACAAAAGCAAAGATGGACAAATGGAATTACATCAAACTAAAACCTTCTGCACAGCAAACAATCAACAGACTAAAGAGACAACCTACAGAGTGGGAGAAAATATTTGCAAACTGTCCATCTGAGAATGGGTTAATATCCAGAATATATAGGGAACTCAAATAAGTCAATAGCAAAAAAAAAAGAAAAAAAAACTGATAAAAAATGGGCAAAAGACCCAAATAGACATTTCTCAAAAGAAGGCGTGCAAATAATCAAGTACAGGAAAAAATGCTCAATATCACTAATCATCAGGGAAATGCAAATTAGATTATCACCTCACTTCAGTTAAAATGGCTGCTATCAAAAAGACAAAAGATAAGTGTTGGCAAGGATGTGGAGACAAGGGAACTCTTACACCACCCTGTTGGTGGGAATGGAAATTAGTAGAGCCATTATGAAAAGCAGTATGACGAGTCCTCAAAAAATTAAGAGTAGAACTACTATATGATTCAGCAATCACACCACTGGGTATATATCCAAAGGAAACGCAATCAGTCTGTCGAAAAGATACCTGCATTCCCACGTTTACTGCAGAACTAATCACAATAGCCAAGGTATGGAATAACCTGAGTGTCCATCAACAAAGGAATAGATAGCGAAAATGCGGTATAATATACACAATGGAATACTATTCAGCTATAAAAAAACAGTGAAATCCTGCTGTTTGTGACAGTGTGGATGAACTTGGAGGACATTATGTTAAGTGAAATAAGCCACATACAGAAAGACAAATATTGCATGATCTTTCTCACATGTGGAATCTACAAATTTGAGCTTATAGAAGCAGACAGCAGAATAGTGGTTACTAGGGGCTGGGGATGGGGGTTGGAGGATGGGAGAGGTTGGTCAAAGGGTACAAAGTTACGGTTAGATAGGAGGAAATGCTCTGGTGGTCTATTGCACAGTAGGGTGACTATAGTTAATAATAACGTATTGTACATTTCAAAATAACCAGAAGAGAGGATATTGAATGTACTCACCACAAAGAAACAATAAATGTTAGAGGCTATGGATATGCTAATTACCCTGATTTGATCATTATACAATGTATACATGTATTGAAACATCTCATTGTACCCCATATACGTATAAACACATATATGTGGATATGTATACATAGTACACATATATGCAATTTTTATGTGTCAATTAAAAATAAAACTTAAAAAAAAGCCATCTATCTATTGGGGGTTCCAAAATTGGTAGGATGTGTATTTTTAGGCCTCACATATTTTGAACTCCTAGATTCAACTGTGCCTTTATTAGGCTAATTTGAATTTTTTTGACACATGCAATTGAAAATACTAACACCACGCCACACACAGAGAATAATGCATAATTCTCTTGACTGATTGATCGTACCAATGAGGAAACTGTGGCATTGGATAAACTGAATCTCTTGTCTTCTTATGGTTTGACAAACAATTTATACCAAATTCTAAATGATCAAGTCTGCCTTTGACATTACTACACATTTCAAAAAGGAAGAAGGTGGCATCACTGTTCTCTTCCCTGACCAACACATGTTTCATTAAGAGACACGTGCTGTTCAAATGTGACAGATAGACGCTCACTGCAGCCCGAATACTCTTCCTTTTACAGGCTTCGCCATAGGAAAGCCCCTTGGCTGATAACTCACCACTGATTTGCATACACACACACACACACACACACACACACAATATTTTTGTTTTGAATTAATTATAGGTTCACAGGAAGATGCAAAGACAGCACAGACACAATCTGTGTACTCTTCCCCCAGATTTTTCTAGTGATCACATCTTACATAATTATAGTACGATACCCAAACCGGGAATTTGACGTTGGTACAATGTGTGTGTTTACTTTCTAAAACTGGAAACCCTGGGTATGGAGGGCCTGCTACAAGTGTTTTGGGGTCCAGGGATGGGGGTGTATGTGTTGATGGGGTGATGTGTGAATTGGAGGTTCCTACCCAGGGCTGCTTGTGTTACAAAAGTATTCTGTCCAAAGTCTGGACACTATGAGCACACTATGAGAGCTCAGAGTTGAAAATAAGGGAATGTTTCATGAAGATAGTATTTGAACTGAGTCATGGTGGCTTTCCCCAAATATTATCCATACATATAACAGTACGTCAGACACAACACCCGCTCTGCCTGCTATCCCCATAATTCTTGTCTTACTATTTGTTTTTGTCAAGTTACTCATGCATGTGATTCACTGATGTCTCAGAGTCTCCCCCCAAATCAAACTGGCCTCTGACTAAACCAACGATAGCTGAGTCCACAGGGCCAACAACCCTAGGGCTTCGTGAGCGGGGGTGGGAAGGAGCCTGGCACGCGGGGACAGGCTGAGTCAGTGTCTTCCTGGGAGTAAAGTCTCCCCTTCGGAAGGTGAATGAACTCTGTTCTCACTCAGCTCCCAAGGCACGTTCTCCTGGTCCCTTGGTGGAGGCTGCATCCTCCTCCCTGGCACGGTTTGTCCTCGTTGTTGAGCAGCGATACCACCGCCTCTTTTACATTAAAAATAACACGTAAATACAGACATTAAGCTGCAGGTTTGTATCCAAGAAAAGTCTGCAAAGACCTTGCACATTTAAAGCTGGTTGCCCCAGGAAAATGGGATGAGGGGATTAGGGAGTGAGAGTAGGGGGGGTGCTTTATTTTTTACATTTTATTCACTTCTGTATGGCTTGCAAAAAAAAAAAAAAGCTTTCACAAAGAGGACGTGATAATTTGTGACCAATAACAAAGCAATAACACTAGAAACAAATTTTAAAACCAAAACCCCACTCCCAAACACAACTATTTTCATTCCTTTTGGAACATTGTTTCCCCTTCACACAATTACTGCCCAGGTGCAGTCGTAGGGTGTGTACTATTTTGTATTCTGCTGTGTTGCTTGACATTTTATCACACCTGTTCCTCTGCATTGCTGCTAAAAAATTCTTTCTGAGTCTCACTTTTCAGGGCAGAAATGGTGGGCTCTGAGTTACCGCTGGCTTGTAGCAAAAACTTCTCTTCCTGGAGCCCTGATCTAACCAGCTGAGGAAGGGGGCAGGGGTGGTTAGTTTATCTTGGGCAAGTTCCTTCTTTGCTTTGGGCTTCGGTTTTTTTTTCTCATGTAGAAAATGAGGCACTGGAAGTAGGTTCTCCCTGGGGTCCTCTCCAGTTATCATCTGTTACCTTCATGAAGCACATCATAAATAACGATCATTTGGACATAATTCTTTGTAAATCTTTATTTAATCCGCCCGCCTTCCTGTTTTGAGATCACTTGGCATAATGCAGTTCATTTATCCTCAAGATAGATACCGAGGGGTAGACACGATTTTCCCTTTCGTAGGTGGAGAAACTGAGTCCAGAGGGTGGGATGACTGGGATGATTTATCCCAGTTGTGGCCCCTTATCAGGGCGGCGCTGGGTTCGGCTCCCCTGTGTGATGGGTGATGGATTGCCCGCGACGTCTCTGCAGAGTGGGCGACATGAGGTGGCTCAAGTGCGATTATGAAACAGATCCATCACTCGCCTCCCCCCTCCCTTCTTTTCCTCCTCCAAGTCTCCATGTCTCTGGGGCAGTTCTTTGGGATATACTCATGAATGGACCTTTGGAGCCCCCCCATCCCCCCCACACAATTTGGTCACACCTAAGAGGCAGATAAAGCCCGCAAAAGGATCTGCAGATAAAAAGTTGGTATCTGGGCAGGTAACACCCAATTACAACAGAGCAGTGTTGACTTACACTTTTCCTTATCGGGGGAATCAGGTATTCGTGTAAATCAGAAAAGGATTTGATGGATACCAGTTCATTGGAGTCTCTAGCCCATGGACAGGTTTGGCTAAACAAAATATATATTCTCCTTATCTGCAGTGGCGACGATCACCGCACCTCCCTGTCTCCCCTCCGCCCCTCCGAGCTCTATAAAACCGAGGGCCTTATCTAGAGTCTGTCATAGCCTCCCGACTTGCAGGGTCTCTGCTAAAATGCCTCGGACAGCGCTGCAACTCAGGCCCAGCCCACGTCATTCTGGCAGACAGATGGTCTTCCCTTATCTCCAATTGTCTTGGCAATAAATGTCTTTTTCTTAAGATGCTTGTTTAGACTAGCCCACGGGAAAAGAACAGGTACCCTGTCTCTTGACGGGAGAAGATCTAGAATCTCACAAAGTGGTCCCCTTGCTCCACGCGGTTTGAGGGCCACGGTGCAGAGAGGACAGAGCCGTGGGAGCAGGTTGTCCCTCTCCCACGTCAGGTCGGCTGCAAACTTGTGCAGAAAAGGTAATGCCAGGAACAGCCCCGTGAGACGGGAGTCTTGGGCAAAGCAGGTAGTCTCTAGTTGGGTAATACAGAAATAAGGATGGGGACAGACACGGAAAGGTGAGGAAGGTCAAAAGAGGGAGGGTAGCTTAAATGAGACATGAGGAAGCTGCTGGAAGTCTGGTGCTACTGGTTGGGAAAAACGATGTCCTCTCTAGGGATAGATTGTTGGTGTCATACAGACAACAGCTGAGGGTCATGAGGGGACGCACGCCGTGGAGTTAGAGACCTGGGCCGGGCTCTGCCCCAGCCTGCTGAGGGACCCAGATGGAGCCCCCTCCCCAGCCCTGCTGTCCATTTCTGTGAGCGGGGTCCACGTGCCCGATGCCGGAGGGCAGGAGGGCGGCCACGCAGTCCCACTCTGTGCCTGCAGCAGGTGCATGTCCCTGGGACTCAGCTGGGGTGAGCGTGGAGCTGGGGGATGCTGGAATTTGCCGTTTCTCCCTCCCAGGTGCTCTCGCTTCTTACCTACAAAGAACGAGCTGGCAGAGTGAAAAAACTGGGGTGGCCTCTCAGTCCCCCAGTTGAGCATCCCGTGAGAACTTACACATCTCCTCTCCTGTCCACCCAGAGTAGCATCTAATCTCAGGCTTCCAGCCATGAAACAGCCGCCCGGTCTCCCTGGGAAACCCCTTCAGAGTTGCACAGGAGTGTCCACAGCTTTCCCCCAACTATTTAGCCCAAACTTCCCTTTCTTAGCTTGGATTTGCATTTCCCTAGTGATCAGTGATGTCCAGCATCTTTTCATGTGCTCATTGGACATCTGTGTATCTCCTCTGGACATGTCTACTTAAGTCCTTCGCCCATTTTAAAAATCACATTTTTTGTTTTTTTGTTGTTGAATTGCGGTTTTTTAAAAAAACATATTCTGAATGTTAACCTCTTCTTGGATATAAGGTTTACAAATATTTTCTCCCACTCCATAGGATGCATTTACATTCTGTTTGTTGCATCTTTTGATACCAGATGTTTCTCAGTGTGATGTGGTCCAATTCATCTATTTCTTCTTTTGTTGCCTGTGCTTTTGGGGTCATCTTTTCTTAGTTTCAAACCCATTCTTTTTGGTTTGTAAAGCAACTGGGGCTTGGAATATTAGCCCAGATTGGCTTGAGAGACCCTCTCCCAGGTGTCTGTGAGACCAGATGACAACAACTTTGATGTTCCAGAAGTGTTCTCTCTCAGCAGCCACGGGCAACATTTGAGACTCAGTCTTGGTGTTTGTGTCCTCTCTGCTCGGTCAGCCCAGCCTTATTTCAATGATGTGACTTCACCTTTCTTCCCAAGGCCACAATTTTGTGCACAGTGTGGCCTCTTGCCCTCCTGAGGGGCACACTTGTGGACAATGTCCTTATGGTGTTAACTGGACAGACTGAGAGACGTGGCTGGTCTTGAAGAGCCAGGTCAGGGATGCTCCCGGGAAGGCCCCAGACAGGAGGAAGAGTAGCCCTGTCCTGTCTCCCGGCCCACATCTCCCGAGGGGCTTGTGTGTGTGTGTGTGAGAGAGAGGGTGGGGGAGACTGCAGCCGCTGACCGCTCCCCCATGGAGGAGGCAGACCCTGCTGGGAATATCTGGGCCAGAGTTTGCTTTTTCTCTTCAAGGCCGATTCTGATCTGAGACTCTCCTAACCTGTTCTCCAAAGTGACTTTTTTGTTTCACTTCGGAGATCAAGCCTGTAATCCGTTTTATTTTTACTATGAAAAATTCTATTTTAATTATGACGTGAATTCATGTTCCCTGGAAAAATTTTGGAAAATAGAAACATACAAAGAAGAAAACCGGAGCCATCCACAGAACCTGTGCTCAGATACAGCCTCACTTTACATCCATGGTGGAGGGACAGGTAGGCTGAAAACCAGACAGACAGCTCGGCAGATCACGTGGCTCCAACGTGTTCGTAGCTGCAAACCTTCTCTCTCCTCAATCCCCTGTGCCTCCCCACTTGCAGCTTCCTATCTCACCCGCAGAACCCGCATCTGCGCCCTGCCTGGCCGTGCCTGCCTGGACTTCCCTCCCTCCCGAATGTGGCAGCTCTGTCCCTGCTCTGACACGAGGCTACTCCCCGTGTCCTCGTGGACTGGGCTCCCTTCCTTCCCCGTGCTCGAGGACACCGCTCCAGCCATCCCTCTCTCCTCTGACCTGTCCGTTCTTCCTCTCCTTCCGGGTCACTCCCACCAGCGTAAGACACAATATAATGCTTCCCTTCTTTAAAAACAAGATGCTCCCTTGCTTAATTCTACATTCCCCTGAAAGAAGGGAAGAGACCATGCCAGTTCTACCCAGGTGAGTAGGCAGGTGCGTTCAGCCGCAGTTAAGATACTAATACTTATACCGAGGTCCCGGAGGTGATTCTGGAAGGGGAGGCTGGGCCAGAGTGCTCGTGGCTCTGTGTGCTTTGCTCTATAGAAGACAGGGAGCTATTTAGGGCCTTTGAGGCCATGGAGGAGTCTCATGCTGCCTTGCCAGGGTTATCCTGGCAGCAGCGAGGAGTCAGGAGAGCTGCTGGGAGGTCAGTGTCCCAGCCCGGGTGGGAGGCGATCGTGTCTTCAGCAGGGGAGGTGGCCGAAGAATGGAGAGAAAGTGCTCTGTGTGAGACTGGGTCCAGCAGGAATTTTGAAGTCATGGAAATAGACTGGAAGTCCCTTTGGAAGCAGACAGGACAGGGCTAGAGGGAGCCTGGCAAGCGCCACAAGGCATCTTGGGTGCCATTCCTTCTGTGGGTCAAAGGTGACACTCTCACTTCTGAACTCGGAAAGCAGGCACCCTCCCGACCTCTCCCTTGGAAAGGGAGCACCAACGGCCAGTTGGTTATTTATTTCTTTCTGATTCTGCTGTTTTATGGGGCCGTAAATGAGACCGAAGGGAATTAATAAAAAAGGCGGGGCCCAGGCAAATAGCAGAGTCCTCGCCCATGTGGCACTCGCGGTCTAAAGGTGCACGTGTTGCAATCCTGGGCGGCCGAGTGCGCGGGAGGGCAAGGTGGAGCTGCCCCGGACGGCCTGCACCTGCGACCGCCAGCGGCGTCGCAGGCACCAGTGGCCTCTACCCCAAGGAGAGGCTGAGGGAAGGGCGTCCTCCCAGAGCTGTGAGGGGACAGATGGCAGCAGGTCGACGCAGCTGCCCCAGGTCCTGGGAGCAGCCGGAGTGAAGCAGAGAGGCAGGGACCAGAAGTTTGCCCCCCTTTTCCTTTGTTTTGGAGAAGTATCGGGGCGTGTGGAGTTGGGAGCACGGAGCACTGTGCAGAAGAGCAGGAGGCCAGCGAGCTCCAGGCTCCGGCAGCAGCTGCCGAGAGCAGCCACACCCAGGAGGCCACAGGGAGGCAGGACGCCCTCCCTGAGGACACCGGCCCTGGGGCATTTGAGAGGTGCTCCTGGATAGAGGGAAAGGCTTGGGCAGCTCTTCCCGGGAAAATGCCCCAAGCGAGGTACTGAAACGTAATCCAAATGTTTGGGAACTTGATCAAGGCCTGGAGGGTCTGGAAGGGTCCAAGTGAAGACGAGGGCTGTTCCCACAGCGAGGATTCAGCGGGGGGAGGCACAGGAGAAAGGCCAGGGTGGGCTTGTCATGGTCCCCCAGCTCAGGTCAACTGGCGTTCGACCCCTCCACCTGCCAGGTCACAGCACTTGGTGCCAGGAGTCTGAAAGTCCCCAGAGTCAACCCTGAAGACATTGTACCCAGTGAAATAAGCCAGTTGCAAAGGGACAGTGCTGTAGATTCCATTTGTAAGGGGTCCCTAGAGAACTCGAACTCACATAGACAGAAAGTAGAATGGGGTTTGCCAGGGGCTGAGGGGAGGGGAAACAGAGTTAGGGTTTAATGGGGACAGAATTTAAGTTTGGGAAGATGAAAATGTTCTGGAGATGGATGATGGCGATGGTTCATTCACAGCAATGTGAATGTGCTTAACACCACTGAACCGTACACTTAAACATGGTTAAAATGGTACATGTTATGTATATTTTACCACAATAAAAATGCGAAATAAAACCCCTGAATTCACTTTGCATGGGTTTGGTGCAGATCAAGGGGGCTCTGACCTGATTTGGCTTCCTGACCCCGCAGATGGCGGCTGAGGGCAGCCAGGCCTCCGGCACCATCTGGTCCTAATAAGTGGAGAAACAGCACCTGTTTCACCTCCGTCTCCTCCGAGTGGAGCTCACACCTCCGGACTGCTTGCCCCTGGGCAAGGAGAAGGCCCAGCGCTGAGCCCGCAGAGCCAGAGCCCAGGTGGGCAGACTTGGCACCTGCCCTCACCCCACCCTCCCCTTCCCACCGCAGCAAAGAAGCGGGTAGAGCCCACAGGTGAGCTGCAGCCTGGAGTAGCGTTGGAGTCTGACACTGCTGCGTCACCATCGTTAACAAGCACACTGCCCTCCCTCATCTGTCAAATGGCCTCAGCGTTACGTATCATCAGGGCTGCGAGACTTCTAGAATATAAAATATAAAAATCACAGAGCACCATGCCATTCAACAGGGGCTTCCTGGTTTTCCCCTCCTTTGTTTAATGGTATAATTTACAAAATACACAGAAAGCCTTTTTCTTTCCCTTGAGATTGCTGAAACGAAGACCAGCCCCTGCTTTGGAGTTTTGGAGGCAGTGCATGGGTAGGGTGTCTTCCAAAGGGACCTTAGCATAAAATCCTGATTCTCAAGGGTTGCCTTTTTCTGTGTGGGGGCCTCTTTGAGACTGTCTTTGTCTGACTGAGCTTATGAATATTGTCACAAAAGCCCCGTGTTCCGCCGGTGAGCAGAGCTGCTGCTGTTGTTTTTCTAGCCGATCACCGGTAGAGGCGAAGACTTCCTTGCAGCCCTCAGCTCAGAGGCTGCCCTTGCAGAATTGACAACCAAGTGGCCACCAGTGACCCTGCCGGTGCAGGACAAAGGCCCTGGCCCACCAGCGACTGGCCAGTGTGGTCTCCAACCAGCTCCAGGCCAGAGCTGAGCAGTGGGAAGTATATTAAGTCATCTGGATATTTATTTTGTTAGGTTAAAATTAAATTTATTTTAATAAATGATGTGAACGATCTAGACACTAGGAACCATAGAGAAACTGGGAGTTCTGTAGGAAAAATACACGGGGAGATGGACTCGCACTTGCCACTGGCACACGCAGACACTGGGAGCTGGGCCAGGTGGCGGGGGTTTGGGGCGCAGTCCGGGTGGGACTGGCGGGGAGTTGAGGGGGGCCGCAGCCTCTGCCCTCGGGACTGACTGGGAGAAGGTCTCCTCCCCAGCAGGGCGGGGCTTGTGGCTGAGTGATGGAGCAGGGGCAGGAGCCTCCGCTTCCTCATCCGTAAATGGGGATTCAGGACATCTTCCTCGGCCCCTGTCCTCTAGTCTTTTGGCCTGTGGCTTAGTCCCCTGCCCTGATACCAGGCAGAGCTCCCCTGGAGACTCCTGGGGTGGAGGGTCTCCGGGGAAGGTGGCGGGATGAGGGCTGGCCTCCAGGGGCCAGTGCTCCCACCCGTCCGCGCAGGTCTGTCTGTGTTTGCCGCCTGCCCTCTGGGCTGCTGCCCTCTCTGCTCTCCCTTGAGGATGTCCTTGCTCTCTCACATCCCGAAGCATCAGGAACATCCCATTGTGCATGGGGCTGACTTTGCTGAAGGTCTGGGTGGAAACGAAGAGGGGATGTTTGCCTCCCAGGACAGCCCAGCAAGTTCTTCTGAGCAGGATACAGGGCAAGACTGTGCTGGGGCTCCTTGGCCACCTCCCAAGAGGAGTTTGCACTGAGAACTTGTCCTCCCAGGCCCACCGGGGCCACGCTCTTTCCCCTCTCCCCGTCCTCCGCCTGTTCTCGCCTTTCTCCTCCCTGGACTCTTTTTCTCCTCCTTGTCGGGTCACTAGGAAACTCCAAATTCCTTGCACTTTAGTACACATGAGCAGGTAGCTCTGTTTTTGGCTGCTGCAGCCTCTGTGGGCCACGGCTGGGGCGGTCGGTGGGGAGGTCGCTACTCACCTTCTGTTCCCAGAAGTCCCAGGAAGGTGTCTTTGAGGAGAGGAGATCATGCAGGTGAAGACTGTGTAGACAAAGGGGTGAGCTCTGTGTTCACCTGCCTGTGGGCTGTGCCTGGAGGCCCACGTCCTGCAAATGTCCAGCTGTTCCCACTCGGAGACTCTGGTCCAGTAAGTCTGAGAAGGAGACCCAGAATCTGATTTAAAGCCAGCACCTCAGGTGATTCTGCTCCAGCCAGTCCACTCTCTGAGAAATGCTGAAATGAGGAAGGACTCACGAAGCCCTGCTCGTCCTTTGGCCACAACAATGCTAGTAATATCCTTGTTTGTGGTGGGGCGGTCCTAGCTATGGCTAACTCTGGTCATGGGAAGACTGCGGTAGTAGCAGCAGCAGCGTTGATATTATTAATCATAGTAATAGTAGGAGTAATATCAATGGCAGTAGCAGCTAACATTTGCTGGGCACTTACTGCATTCGAGGCACTCTTTCAAGGGCTCCGCGTGTGTGATCTTAACTTCGGTGGTTTAGAACAAGTTCCTGCAGGTGGATGCTTGGGTGTGAACTTAGCCCTTCCACCACTAGCCCCATATCCTTGGACAAGTTACTTAAAAGCCCTAAGTTTCATATTTCTCCAAAGAAGATTTACAAATGGCCAACAAGCACATGAAAAGGTGCTCAAAATCACGAATCATGAGGGAAGTATAAGTCAAAACCACAATGAGATATCCGCTCTGATTTGGATATTGGTCCCCTCCAAATCTCATGTTGAAATGTGACCCCACTCTTGGAGGCAGGGCCTGGGGGGAGGTGTTTGGGTCATGGGGGCGGATCCCTGGGGAGGTGCCCGCCTTCCAGTAATAAGTGAGCTCTTGCTCTATTAGTTCCCATGAGATCTGATTGTTAAAAAGGGCCTGGTGCTTCCTCCCTTCTTCTTTTCTCCCTTCCTTCGCCATGTGAGGGCTGTACCCCTCCACCTTCCACCAGGATTGGGAGCTTCCTGAGGTCCTCACCAGAAGTAGATGTGTCTGCTTATTACACAGTCTGCAGAACCATGAGACAAGCTAACCTCATTTCCTTGCATTAGCATCACCCAGCTGTTCCTTTACAGCAACACAAAACAGATTAAGACAACCGCACACCCATGAGGATGGCTGCCATCAAAAAAGCAGAAAATAAGTGTTGGTGAGGACGAGGGGAAATCAGATCCCGCGTGCACTGTTGGTGGGAATGTAAAATGGTGCAGCCACTGTGGAAAACAGATGGAGGTTCCTCCAAAAATTAAATATAGAATTGCCGCACAGTCCAACAATCTCACTTCTGGGTATATATCCAAAAGAATTGAAAGTAGGGTCTCGAAGAGATATTCAGATACCGTGTGTATCTGTGACTAAGTGCATGTATGTCCACGCGCGGATGTGTCCGTCCACGTGGGGACGGTTGGAGGTGGGAAGGTGGACCAGTGTGTGCACAGAGGGAGGGGCTGCTGTGCTGAATGTCACACCCCTCATTCTGGTCCTTGGGGACAAGGGACAATGAAGAATCTTTACCATATTTGTCGATAATAGTGTTTTCTTCAGCCTTGGCTGCACAGTGGGGAACTTTATAAGAATATTGGTGCCTAAGGCTCACCCCGGAGGCCCTGATTTAACTGACCCGGAGGTGGCCTGGGCCCAGGACTTTTCAAAGCACCCTCGGTGGGGGGTTTAATATGCACTGGGTGGGGAACCGCAGCCGGCCAGGGCTGGAGAGGAAGCTCCAGCCCAGACTTGCTGGTGCTGGGCCCAGTCCGAGGGCTGAGGAAGCTTGCGTGGTGTGAGGGCGGCTGCCTGTAAGCTGTTTATTACCTGCTTGAATTACTAGGTAAATATTGACCAGCGGC
This sequence comes from Avahi laniger, assembly GCA_963575035.1. Lineage (NCBI taxonomy): Eukaryota > Metazoa > Chordata > Mammalia > Primates > Indriidae > Avahi > Avahi laniger. The sequence continues at coordinate 62,395 of CAUYSK010029963.1, forward strand.
TCCGGTGCCCCGTGAGCTACCTGTTGTTTCCACGGGCACATCCCTGGCGCAGTGGGGGCACATGTGTCTGGTTGGGGCTCTGGACAGACAACACAGGGGGGAAGGGTCCTCTGGAGGGACACGGTGCCAGGACCCTCCGGTGGAGAATTGGGTTTTTCCAACAGGCAATGAGCAGGAGAAGGCCTGGGTGGTGGGGCCAGATTGCATTTTTCTCAGATGAGCTATGAGAATTTTGGCAGGTTTTTTAACCTATCAGAATCTCAGTCTCCAAATCTGGCAAGGACAACAGTAGCTGCCTGCAGTGTCACTGCGAGTGTGAGATGGCATCATATGTAAATGACCTATCACATGGTAGTCACTCAATAAACGGGCATTTCCTTTTTGTCCGATGAGAGACCCAGCCAGCTGCCTGGCCCATGGGAAGCTGCAGCAGCTGTTTTGCCCACGAATCAGTGAATTAGCTCCTGCGAAATGCTTAGAAGAGACTGAGCTCAGCCCCTCCTGCTACGGGCTGAACCGTGTCCCCCCAACTTACATGTTGACGTTCTAACCCTCCAAACCTCAGAATGTGCATAAATTTGGAGATGGGGTCTTTAAAGAGGTAATTAAGGGTGAGTGAGGTCATATGGGTGGGCCCAATCCAATCTGACTATTGTCCTCATAAGAAGAGGAGATGAGGACACAGACACACAGAGGGACAACCATGCAAGGACACAGGGAGAAGACGCCATCTGCAAGCCAAGGAGAGCAGCCTCGGGAGAAACAAGCCTACCAGCACCTCCATTTTGGACTTGCAGCCTCCAGAACTGCGAGGAAACGCTTTTGCTGTTGAAGCCGCCAGTCTGTGGTGCTCTGTTGCTGCAGCCCGAGCTGGCTGGCGGGTTTCCTGTCCCAAACCTGCTCCAGCCCCTGGTCCACGTCACTCACATCAGCATGCACCCTCCTCCCGCAACTTCTAAATCCTTCAGCACTCCCTGCTCTGCCCAGGTAACACCAGTTGCTGAGTCCCCATCCTCAGCCTTGGAGGGTGTTAAACCTTCTCCTGCTATGTCAGAGCCACAGCCTGCTCCGGGCCTTCCCCCATACCAGGAGTTCGTCAGTTCCACACAGGGCTGTGTCTGGGTCCTGTAGTGGCCACCAGGGCCTCCCCACCACTGAGGCTGTACGCTAGCTGCAAGGGATACGTCATAGTTTCTGGAATGTGCCATGCTACTCTCACACCTCTGGCCTCTGCACCCACTGCCTGAGCCTGAGCGCTCTTCCCCTCTTCCCCGCCCACCCAACTCCTATTCATCCTGCGCAGCCCTTGTCAACGTTTTCCTCCTGGAAGCCCTCCTGGGCATTTCCACAACACGCTCACCCTTCCCTCTCCTCTCCCCTCCTCTGTCCTGTCCCCCAGCCACGCACACCGGTCTCTGTCACATGAGGTTTTGCAACGCTCCGTGGTGTGTCTTCCTTCCTGATGAGATCAGGGCCTTCTTTGTCCCCACATCCCAAGCATCCAGCCGGTGACGGGGGCATAGCGGGTGCTCTAGACCCTTCTCAAAGGAAGGGAGAAATGAATAGTTTAGGCAAGATTTTTTGGCCAGGTAATTCTTTGTTGGGGTCTGTGCTATGCACTGTGGGACTGCTAGCTGTATCCCTGGCCTTCATCTGCTGGATGCCGGGACCTCCCCCACCCTCAAGTTGTCATAACCCAAAATACCTCCAGAGGTTGTCACATGTCCTCTGAGGACAAAATCCCCTGGTTGAGAACCGCCAGTGCGGACTTGCAGAGCTCCCTGAATCTCTTGAAGTAACACCGTTGGTACATTAGGTTACTAGGATGTGGATGTAGATTTTATTGGCGCACGAATCAGAGACAAAAACAGCAATTTTGGAGGCTTTGTCCTGAAGCGGCCCCTGTTAGGAAATGGCAGTGTGGAAAGGCATCCTTTTCTATGAATAAGTCTAGGAGATTTTCCCCTGAGATTTTGGCTTGAGTTTCCTATTACGCTGGGTGCAAACCCAGTGGGAGAAGACACAGTTTTCTCATTGAGCAGAGGCTCCGGCAGCAGTTGGGATTACGGTTTTCAGAAATCGCCTTGGCACCTGTTCCTCCTGCCCCCGGTTAAATCCCTTCTGATCCTTAACTGATTGTCTCCGAAATCACTTTGTCACTGAAGCTTCCTGAACGTCAATGTTCTCAAAACACATGTGCAAACCTCCCTTTATTGGAACCATCCACAAGTGTCCGGGTCAGCATGCATCCCTTTGCATTTCTGCCACCCACCTCTGCCTCTCCTGTCCCTGGCGCAGTGGCTTGAGTAACTTCCCTCCTGCTTTGATCCTGGGCTGTTCTGGTGGCCTCTTTTCGTGGGGTGAACACGGCACATTTCTAACCTCCCCGCACTTTGTTTCTGCTTTTGTACAAGCGGGTGGTAACCTCCTCCTCATCATGGACGTGAAATAGTGAGCACCCAGAGTTCTCACGGGCCACGGCCCAGAGCGTTGCTGTTTAGGGACCAGATGGCTGGAAAACCTGCCCTTTCCGACATGGAAAAAAATCTTGGGCAAGGAAGTTCCTCTCAGCTGGGGATCCAGGATGGACCCTCAAATCCTTTCCAACCATATCATTGTTCTTGTCCACTGTTAAAAATCACATCCCCTCGAAAGAGTAGAATATTGGGCCTTACCAGTAGAGTTACTGGATAAAATACAGGATGTCCAATTAAACTTGAATTTCAGACAAACAGCAAATAATAAATTAGCATAAGTTATGTTTCAAGTATCGCACAGGACATATTATGCTAAAAATTATTCGTTGTCTGAAATGCAAATTCAACTGGGCATCCTGTATTTTTAGGTGCAAAATCTGGCCACCCTACTCACCAGCCATTCACATCTCAGGTAAGAACGTTCGTTAGACCCTTCTCCGAGAACTGGTTTAAAAAGGAGGAGGATGACTGAAGCTCACAGGACTAGCTCTTTGGCGGTAACCAGTACAGGAGCCCCAGTGGGTCATTTTGCATGCATTGGTTTGCCAGCTGAGTTTTATCTGTCATGAAGCGGCTTAAAAAAAAAATAAGGAAGCGAGTTCCCACTGATCCTGTGGTTTTTATACAAAACATGCATGTGAGGCTTCTGTGCTGGCCCCTTTTCTCAAAATTTTTGGCAAAGACGGCCATAAAATAGCTTCTGTGGAAATTATTTATTTAGTATTAATGTGGCAAAGCTAGGTCTTGGCTAGACATTCCAAGTAAACAGGATCACTCTACGTAGAGTTGTTTGAAACCAGAGATTTCCTGTGACCCCCAGAGTTTTAACATGAACCAGAGAAGTTATATTTATAGAAACCCCGTTAATTTTACCCCCTCCCCTGTTTAATCCCAAATACAACAAATCCCAGGACGTCTGCAGACAGTGGTCCGTTTGACGGATGGGGCCAGGAGGCCATCCCTGGGTGCAGTCGTGCTGATGAATGGGGCCGGGGTCGAGGCTGTTCCTGGGGGGCTGGGGCGGGTGCCGGCGGGCATACGATATTTTCAAGAAGCTGCAAACACAATTAATTAATAAAAACATTAACCCCCAGCGCATAGTGTCTTTTGCTCAGCTTTCTTGGAGGGCTCTGCAAATCTCTCCTGACGTCAGCGGTGTGGATGAGTTTCCCAGACGGAGTTGGAAGCACTGCGGCTTTTCCATGCTCCTCGAGCAATCCGTTATCTCCGTCTAAATCCTAAACATGTGCTCCTGCTTCGTGGAAGCCGACTTTGGCTGAAGCTCCTGCTGGAGCTTGGACAGACTGTCATAACACGGCCATAAGAAATGTCCCCTACTCCGGGCCATCCTAGTCCATTCGGAGCTTGAGAACCAGGAGAGATTCCCAAAGGGAGAGAAAGGGAAGGATGGAGGTTGCTACAGTCGGAGACTCGTGAGACCGCCAGGGTGGGGTCGTGGGAGGGTTGCGGTGGACGGAGCTGCAGAAGGCCCAGGTCTCAGTCCCAGCTCTGACAACTACTGGCCACAGGGGCCCTTGAGCAAGTCACCTGGATAGCCTGATCTTATTCGCTAGGTTGTTCTGAGCGTTTTCTGGTAGGAGCATATGTAAGGAAAGTGTAAGTTGTTGTCACTGCATCTGAGCCGAGGCGTGTCCTCCAGACCTGGAATGTGGTGTTTTAGTGCCATGGGGCTGTGGGCACCTCACTGGGCCACAGTCGGAGCCCTGTCAGCAAGGTCTGATGACAACTTCTGAGCACAGCCCCACTCGGGACCTGCTGCCTCCTCAGGGGGCCCCTTGGGGCCCAAAAGGGCCCCTGGATCCCCAGAGCTGTGACTTTTCAGCTAGTGCTTGTCCAGTTACAAGCAGCAATTTTCTTTTTGATAATGACAGGGCAAGAAGAGATGAAACAGAGAAAGAAAATACTAGAACGCACTGTAAATCATCAGACAAGTATTGTTAAACTTTTGCTCAGATATTTTATACGCATGTGCGTGTGTGTGTCGGGCTGCAGTTAGAGTCATGTTTCTCACTGTGAGTTGCTCTGAAAAAAACCCCAAACTCCAAAGAGCTGCTTTAAGCAAAGACACACCTGATTTGGTCGCTTGGGCAGCCCCGAGTCCAAAACCCAGCCAAGGAAATGGGCGCGGACGGAGTCACTGAGGCCAGGGCCCAGAAGTGCCTTCTTGGCTGGAGTCACGGGCGTTGTCAGGCGGTTCTAACCCCAGCTCTCGACTCGTAGCTCTAAGCCTCTCTGGGCCTGTTCCCCACTCTCAGCAGAGCAGCAGGTCCTGGGAGCTCCGAGGCCGTGCTTGGGTCTCACATTCCGGGTTCTTCACCTCCCGGACTGTTTCTGGGGAGACGCGGGGCCTCGCCAGGGCGGGAAGGAGTGGAGGCCGATGCCACGCTGTCCTCCCCTGCCCTCCTCAGGACCACTGCCCTGGCAAGGATCCCCCACAGCCCTGTCTCTACTCCCTCCTCCTGGGGCTCCCAGGCAGTGTCTCCAACGTCCTGGGCGTGCGTGGACACGGAGCCACGTGTGGACAAGTATTTCCCGCTGCCCCTCAGAGAAACAAGATGCCCCTCTGTGTGCACGGTTTTCACCCCTCTGGGTGATCTTGGCAGTTCTGACTGAGGTTGGCAAACCCAGACGTCCCCCAGCTTTTTGTCCTCGGAAGGGGCTCTCCAGCCATGGCATCAACAGTCCTTAGTTTCCCCATGTGGACAGGGCCGAGTGCACCCTCCTCCCCCAGGTGGTCCTTCTCTGTCTTCACCCCCCATATTCCTTCCCTGCTTTCCCTTCATGTTGTCTTTCCCCCTTCCCTCTAAATCCTGCCGTTTCGGAAGCAGCCTCCTAGTTTGTATTAGGATTAAATGGACTTCCCTAGTATATTTTTATTTCAGAGAAATCGTTGCAGAAACGTAACTAAAGCCAACCCGCAAAACCATTTGGCTTCGACGAATGCATGTCCTAAATATTATCTAACTCCTGTTGGAACAGAGGTGGGATCAACCTAATATTCCCCCCAAACCGTGTTTTTTGACTTCTTATGATCCCTAATTCAGAGGCTTATTCATCTGAAATAGTTTCTCACTTTTTTTGTGGCGTAGGGGAAGAAATGATGCTTTTTCTTGTAAACTGCCTTCAGGAATTGTCCAAGAAAACATTTAAAGACATAGCCGCTAAATAGAGCAAAAGTGATAACCCCAGCTCAACTGATGGGAAGATGTCTAATCAGAAATCAGCGGCTTGATTTTTTTTTCTAGAATGTGTACTTTTGTCACCTCTTCTTATAATCATGTAAAGGTTGTATTCCTGAAAATGCAACTATTTAAAAAGCACTGTGAAAACATCTTCCTCCGCAAGCCCTGCTGTGTCCTGCCCTGCTCTCCTGCTGCAGCTCTGAGGCAGCATCGTGGGAAAGGCCCGAAGCAGAGTGGCACCTTCCAAAGCCCCCGGTTAGCCCCGAGCCTCCCAGAAGCAGATGCCAGGATGGGATTAAACATGCCAAGATTTTATTAGGGGAAATGTGTGTGAGAGAGAAAATGGGGACGGAGCGGAGAGGCTGGGAGAACTGTCAGTTGCAAAGCAAGTTTAAACTGAGTGCAGGAGGGAGGGAGAGAACGTTGGGTGGGAAGTTTCTAGATTAACAGGCAGCCAAAGGCAAGTGAGGAATTTGCACTCGCGCTGAGGAGCCGGGTCTCCCTCTGCTCTTGGCCTCGGCCTCTCTGCCAGCCTGGTCTGTGGGTCAGTTAAGCCCTCTGTACCCCGCATATATTCATGGCCACACGGCCTGATCCGGCTGTTTTCCTACCTACCTGTTAAGGCTCTTCTGGCCTCTTCCTCTCTTGCTCAAAGATACTTTCACAGTGGGTAAGACTTTTCTGCTGTGGTGTTAGTTACTAACCATGAGTTAGCACAGATCGATCGTGCTGCTCACAGCGCGGCAAACGGTCTCCTCCAGGGTTCGGTTAGCAGGTCCTATAGTTGCAGAAAGCAAATGGCACAGGGAGTGGCCGTGTGACCAAGACATGACTGGGTCCCGATGGGGCGACTGTTGGTGACCCAATATCGGTCTGGGTTGCATGTTCTCAGGGGAACGGACGGAGTAACCTCCCTCGCAGGGAAGCAACGCACATTTCGTGTTCTGTAGTGCGTGAGAGGTAGCCCAGCACTTGGAGCCTCTCTGCCATTGGCTGCTTAGGTGCACTTGGCCCAACCCTGTGGCACAGCCTGGGCAAGCCCGTGAGGGGCTCGTGGCCTTGGCCCCTGCATCCAGGTGCGCCAGCTCCAGTCAGCCCTGCCAGCTGGCACGACTTTAGGCCCCTCATATCTTCAACCAGAAATTGAATCACACTTGTATTTCTTAGGATCAGTAAATTTCCTGCAGCTTTGGGTTTATGGGAGGGATCCCTTCACATGCATCCTTCTGCCTTCTTGACCCCCCTTCCCCTCACTCCACGTCCTCTCCAAAGACCTGTGTTCCCTGGAGTGCTGGCCCCCGGGGAGTGGCCGCATCTGCTCCAAGGCCTTCCCTTTAGGTGCCCTCCCTGCCTGGAAGCTGCCTTCCCGGGCTCCTGGAGTTTTGGGGAGCAGGAGTCTCCATCTCCTTACGATCATTTTTAAAAGATTTTTTTTTCAAAATAATTTTGAACTTTCAAAAAAGTTGCAAAAATAGTACAAAGACTCCCCACATACCCAGACTCCTCAAACATTAACATCTCAGAACCACAGTCCAATGATCCATCCTGGGAAATTGATCTCCACGCATTTTATCTCATCGTTTATTAATAGTTTGAAGAGTTCATTCAGATTTTCCCAGTTGTTCCACGAATGTCCTTTTCTGGTCTAGGATCCAATTCAAGGCAGGCTCACACATTGCATTTAGTTGTCATGTCACCTTAGTCTTTTTAAATCTGGGTTGTTGGGGAGGGGTCAGCGTCCTTTTTCTGTAAAAGACCAGATAGTGAACATTTTAGGCTCTGTGGGTTTTCCGGGCTCCCTCATGCTGATTTTTATTTGTTCTAAGTGAATATCTGGCAAATCTTGGCCAATAGATTCTGCAGAAGAAAAAAACAAGTCCCCAGAATAATATTTCCTCATTAAAAGTGCCTCACGCCCGTCAAGTTTATTCAGTGTGTTTTAAGCAAATGGCTCGGCAGAAGGAGTGAGACCATGTCCACGGGCAATGGCTGAATCCTCCCCATCCTTGTTTTGGGCCAGGAGGAGTGAGTTTGGGGTCCCGAGATGGAGCCCCAGCTCGGGCAGGGGTGCAGGTGGGCTCACAGTGCAGCTGGTCTGGGTCATCTGCCCGGGTCTCGGCTGGGACCCGCCTGGGCCCAATCAGAACACCTCGGGAACAGGCTCCACTTCACATTTTCAGATTCCTTCCCACCTTAGACTCTTCTTTCCCCAAGTGAGACCCTCGGAATCCCAGACAGGCAGAGTCAGCTGAGGACGGTGGGAGAAGGCGGGGGCAGCACTGAGCCCCCTTAGCAATCAAAGCCAGCATTGTTCTCAAAGAGTTAACCTGCATACCAGGCTTGCAATTAGCAAGGAATAATGGGGTGTGATGGGTGCAGAACAAGGGCTGGAACTGATTTCCACCCGTACAGTGAGAACGGCCCTGCTGGCTCCCTTCCGTGTTTCCTGGTGACTTGCCGCCGGTAGGCTCAGCAGAGCAGAAATCCTTGGGGTGGGGGCAGGGAGCAATCTGTCTTTGAATAATTTAAACAATGCAGCGCAGCCAGGCTAAATGGAGCTTATCAAATGTTACACCTCTTAAAGCTGCAATCAGAGGCGGCAGGATATTGAGTGTAAAGCCCTGGGCTCTGCTCGTAGAGAACCCGGGGACCAGACTTGCTACTTAACCAAAAAGAAAGGGGAGGGTGAGAGGTGGCAGGAGAGGAATGGGATCAGCTTTGAAGCCCAGTTCAGGCAGTAGATATCTCAGGACAGGACAGGGAGACAGCATTTACTGAGCACCTACTGTGTACAGTAAATGCTAGAGAAAACACAGATTGTTTTCTGTGACCTTTGCCCCAGCTCTGTAGGACACAGGCTGCTATTCATATACGTATTTAAAAATTTTTCTAACCTTTGCCCCAGCTCTGAACAGCACATGCTATTATTCATACGCACTTTAGCAAAGCTAATCACTTGAGACTCGTTCACTTGCAAATGTTAGAAAACCCTGACCCCAGCTGGCCCGAGCAAAGGGATTTTTCTGTCTCATGTGGCTAAGAGTCTAGTGACTAACTTGATCCAGGGCTCAAGCGATGTTGTCGGGACCCGGTTTCTCTCTATCTCCGGGCTCTGCCTTCTGCTGTGTAGCTTTGGCCTCAGCCTCCTTGAAGAGGTAAAATGGCAGTGGCCACACTGATCCCTGTGTCCTCTGAGGTCCAAGTCCAGCGAGGAAGAGCGACTCTCTGCTCTAAAAGTCTAAGCAGGACTGACTTCCAGTTACAGCTGAGATGGCGTGACAGAGACCATATGCACCCTCACCTTAGACAGTTAAAAACCAGGGCATGATATGTGGAACAGTGGTTTTTAGACAAGAAATAGCAGGCAGGGAAGGGAAACAAGTGAGTTGAGACTCACCACTGCCCCCATCACTGCCTGGGGAGTCGCCAGGCTGCGGCACAGGGCGGGGAGCTGGGGTGGGGGCTGGTGGTCGCAAGGAGGTGGAGCTGGGAGTCTGGGGAGGCCACGGCAGGAGGGCTCTCAAGGGAGAGCCACACAGACAGGGAACTCTGGACACCTGCTACGGGTTCCCTCGAGTGTTCAGCAGAGAACTGATGGACGCATCTGCGCAAGGAAATTTCTGGAGCCCGGGAAAGAAGCCCTTGAAGAAACGAGCATAATAATTCCTGGAGCTCACACGGATCAGGAATAGCGGGAAAAGCTTGTGAGACATGGGGCATCAGGTAAAGTACTCAGAAAGTGGTGGCCTTAACTAAACTCACTTAACTTAGTGGCAATACGTCTAATTAGCCCTAGGCTTAAGGATGCTCTGGTCCCAACTAACAAATCTCATCCTGCAAGTCTTGAAAGGAATAAACGGTTTCTAAGTAGCTTAACTTGATCCCAGAATAAAAACTCAAGAACGAAGAACATATAAAAATATTCAGCACCCAAGAAGGTAAACTTCACTATGAACACCAGTCAAATAAACATTGCCAAGCACACAAAGAAGCAGGAAAATATGACCCATCATGATGAGAACTACCAATCCATAGAAATAGAAAATGATACAGATGAGAGAATTGGAAAACAAGGACATTAAAACATTTACTGTCAGTATTTTCTATACATTCAAGAAGACAGAGAAAAGCATGAACATTTTAAATAGAGGTATGGAAGATATAAAAAGACCCCAAATAGAACTTCTCAAGATGGGAAAACAAATCAACAAACAATGTCTGAGATAACAACTAATTCGGATGAGATTAACAGCAGTCTTGACATCGTAGAAGAAAATATTAGTGAACTTGAAGAAATAGCAATAGAAACTATACAAAATGAAACACAGAGAAAAAGACTGAAAAAAAACAACCCACACAGAATATTAGTGAGCGGTGGGTTAACTTCAAATGGCCTAATATAGGTATAATTGGAGTCCCTGAAGGAGAACAGGTGGACAGCGTCTTTGAGTTGTTCACTGCTTCCCTTAGTGACCTGAGAACGAAAGATGCTCCGTTGTTGAATAAATGAATGATGTTGCTGCACTGTGACCTTGAATCTCTTCCACTCTATGAAGTTAGTCTGACAATGACAGTGACAGTAATGACCGTGATGATGACATAATCCTTCCTTTTGCCCTGGCCACAGCCATGTGACATCAGGGTCGTATCCTCACATTACAGGTGAGGAAACAGGTGTAAGAAGCCTGTTTGTCCCATGAAGGAGGAGCTGGGACCTTATCTGGAGGGGTCCAATGTGACTGTATAAATCACACGGTCTCGGGAGAAGCCTGGATGTGATGTGAGCTAGAGGACAGGGAATCAGGGAACAGCCCTGGTTTCGTCTCACGACTTGTGTACATGGCCAATCTTTCCCCCTCGCTGGTCCTCATGTTTCCTTCCTAGAATACGAGAATGTTGGAACGAATTGGTCTCTGGAGCCCTTTCACTGTGAGCACTTGAACCCTTTGTATTGGTTCCCGTCACTGGTGTCTTCCTTTTTCCCCAGGGTTCACGTCACTTGGTGTGGAAATCCTGAGACCAGCTCACTTTTCCCAGCTGGGGCTGCATGAGAATAATCATTACATTGGAAAAATCCAGTTTTGTCAAGTGTCTGCAAATACCTCCATTGCCGATCACCGAGGCACGGGGTAATATTTCTGTTGGATAACTGTCAGGATAGGAAGGGGACATGCAGCTAGGTCGGGTGACAAATGGCTGAAGAATTTTTGGCAGAAGATTCCGGGAAGATGTGACTCTGGAGTTGGGGTGTTCAGAGGGATGCCATGAAGGAGGAGGGTGAGACGTGGCAGGGGCCACTGTTAAGTTCTGTCCAGCTCACGCCGGCCCTCTTAACTGCCCATTCCTCCCACGGTGTGGGCCCCTGACAGCCATGTATGCAGCACGCCCTGTCCCCCAGGAACGGGGGAAGTTAGTTTTCAGATGTGTCTTTTACTGGGCTCTTTTCAATGCTGACTAAATACACTTTTAAGGACTTAAATAATCATTACTAATTTTTGACAATAATAAGGAGTGTTTCTTCATGCATTCCTTGGTTTTCTGCGGATCTAAGAATTGCTGACTTTTCAAAATGTAGAAAAAAATTGTTTTTTGAAAGCTTTGATTGGCCCTAGGAATAACTTTGTTCAGGCTGTTCTATACCGTCACCTTCAATGATGAGGCATTTGTACACGAGACATTTGTAACATTAATAGTCTGATAAACCATACTCTTTGAAAACAAAACTTTAAAAAATGTTAATAACGTTTGAGGACTCAAAAACTGGGATGGAGTTCCCTGGCTCCCTAAATAGAGAACATTATAACTTACTCGTGTTGATGACAAGAGGCACAGCGGTGCCTCCGTGACCATCGAGATGTGTGAAGCTATTGGCCCCTGAGCCACATTTCCACATCGGTCTGTTTCTCCGTTACGTTCGCTCTCTCACCCCTAGGTTGTCAGCTGCCGGTTTGCACTGACACCAGCGTGCTCTCCTCTCCCTCCAGTGTGCAGTGCCTGACACCGTGGCAAACAGGCACAAGCACTCATGCACACACACGCACTCCAGCGAGACCCCTCTCAGCTTGCAGGTTTGATTGATTTGTACCTGAGATCCTGACTCAGTGGGCCTCACGCAGGCCACGGGCCGGGAAGGCCACAGTGCGCATGCAGCGGGGAGCTGCCCCAGAGTCCTCACCCCGGGCTCCTCGTCTGCCATCCCTGGGAGCTGCCCCAGCCCTCCTTCGGTTCTGGCTCCTGAATTTCTAGCATATCCACACCCTGGTTCTGATTCTTGAGTTGCTCTTTGTGGAAGAGGATTTTGGAAGCACACGGTCTTGGCCGTTGCCAAGTGCAGTTTTCCAGTTTTCATTCATTCTCAGTCACGTCTCAGGCATTTGACCCCCTCCCACCCGCCCAGCTAACTCTCACACTCCCCGGTAACCGCACGCGCAGCCTCAGCCATCCAAGGGGCCCGGGTGTCGTTACAGGCGTTTTCACTGGTCACGCTGCCCTCACTCACACCAGACTGCTCTTCACGTGGCGGAGGCGTGCACGGTTCGTCCCATGCACGCGACTCGGACAACACGCCATGACTCTATCACCGGCACAAACTCGGCAGCTGTGATTACTTTCATAACCGCTATTAACTTGCGGTTTCTCGCAGTTGTGTTGTCCTCATTCCACTGACTGTATATTTTATGCAGAAGTGTTTTAAAGTGATTTATAGGCATCACCACAGGTCACCCCGAAGTATTTCGGGAGCTGTGTCTAAAATACTGACCATTTTCTTGCACAGTCAAAATAACACCCCCAGCCTTCCGGCCTGGATGTGAGCGCCCCGTCGTCGCTCATATGAAGATGGTTCCTATTTAAAGATTTCAAAGGGGCTGTTGTTGGATTATTCGGAGCCATTTTCCCTGTCTTCATGGTCTTGGAGGGAGGTTCTGAACGAAAATGGAAGTGAACAGTTTCTCTGTCCCTTCCCAATACACACACACCATGGACACACACACATGTTGACACGCGCATACACGTGGACACATGGATGCGCAGCGTGCACACACTGACACACTCTGACACTCACACTGACACACACATATGCACACACACACACACAGGTCACATGGACAGCCTGTGGCTGTAGAAGGGCTTCCAAGGGCCTTTCTTTCTTGTCCTTGCCTGGAGTTTACAGCACTTGGAGAACACCAGGCGTGGGAGGCCTTTTAGTCCTGGGTTAGGTTAAAACTCCCTCTGCATATTTGGAGGGCAGCCAGGCTCTGCAGGCGCGCGTGGAGCAGATAACAGCGACCTTGCCGGTGCGGGAGGACGGCCCAGCTGCGGCCAAGGAGCCGAGCTGCGTCCCTCTCCTCCCCGCTGCACCTGGGCCGGCCGGGATGTCAACGACCCCCGTCCTGGTCGGGCTGCAGGGCTCCAAGGCTCCGCTCCTGCGGAGGAGGCTGAGGGTACAGCACTGGCCCTGCAGGGTCGGGGTGGAGAAGAGTCCAGCTCTCCCCTGGGGGCCGCAGGCTGAGGGTCAAACTCCAACCTCACTGCCTCTCCAGAGGGGTGACAGATTTCCCAAGGCCCATCCTCGCTGGGGGTGCATCCTGCTCCCCCCGTATGGGGGCCCAGCCTGGCGGCCCCGACTACAGCATGACAGGGGTGTGCATGCGCGGCGCGTCCACGAGTCCAGCCACCCCACAGAGTCCTGGAGCTAGAAGGCCTGTGGAGGTCACGTCATCCACACAGAGTGCCCTTTAAGGGGCCATCCTGTCCCTTTCAGTGAGCACAGCTGACAGGGAACTCACTGCCGCCAGGAGTGGCCAATTTTGCTGGTGAACCTGCCTGGTTTCTACCTCTCTGTTGCCTCCACCCACTGGCCCTGATTGTGTCTTTTGAGCCGCTCAGAGTGTGGCTGACCCTTCCTCCACGTGACAGCCCTTCAGATGCGTGAAAACATCAGGTGTTCATACCTTCAGCAAATACTGGTAGGGCACCAGGCCTGGTGCTGGGAGCTGGGACAGACACGAGGCTGGCCACAAGCAACTGGTGGTCCAGGGGAGGAGGCCGACAGCAGGCCCCGGCCAGGGTGCCGAGCTGGGCGAGGACCACAGCCACGTGCAGAAGACACGCGTGGGTGACCCAGGCGGGCGCCAGGGCACAGCACGGTGCCCTGCCCTGTGCGGGTCGCAGGCAGCTGCAGGCAGGCAGGGTCAGGTGGGAGCTTTAGTGGGCCCACCTGGCTGTGAGGTGGAGCAGTGGCTTCAGGGGCCATGCAGTGGCGTGGCAGAGCCCACGGGGCCATGGCCACAGCGTGGGGACTGACATGTCCCTCCTCTAGATGTGCAGCTCCAGAGTCAGACGCTCACTGACGTGGCTTTGACGCCCCTCCCGGGCGGGTCAGTGCCCCCTCTTTGACTGGGCTTGTTTCCCATTTAGGGCAAGTTCAAGTGTGGTGCTTGGGATGGATTGATCGCAGCAAAGTCTGAGCAGTGTGGAATATTCCAGAGCTTTGTCTTCCTCCTCCTAGTCTTATCTTCTCTGCTACCAAGGTTGACATTGGCGACCTGCAGCCACAGCCCACAGGCGGCTCCCACGACGCCTGCGCCGGCTCCTGCAGACCCCGTTCCTTCCCCGCACCAGCTAGTGCAGGGCCGCATGCCCCGCGTGGAACGTGGCAGTTGGCGCCTAGCACCTGCTAACAGGAATCCACATTTATTATTATTATTTACACTTTTTCCTATGAAATTCAATTTTTGTAGATTCAGGGCCCCCACCCCCACCGCCTTTTCCCTTTAGAGCGGGACCCCTGGTTTGGGAGCTCGAGGTTTGGCCTTTGGGTTGACGTGTGACTTTCAATCTTAGTTCTATCCACTGTATATAAAAAACAATAATGCCCTCTTTCATTTTAAAAAGTTTGAAAGAAGAATTTTATATTTAAAAAAACTTTTCTCTAGAAGCTACCACCTGGGATATTTTTCTTCCACCCTGAGGAAACAATGTGTTGCTAGTTGTACGGGACAGAGAGGCGGCGGGGCTGCTCTGTCCACCTTCCAGAAGCCCCAGTGGGACCTCAGGCTGCCTCTGGTGGACCCACTGGGAAACCCTGGGGAAAGACAGTGTCGGAACTGGCCTGCTCTCCTGAAACACCTCCACCGCCTGGCCAGATATGGTGGACTACTCTTCTCTGGAACCTTCCAAAGACAATATAAGAGTGTGATGGGAATGGGTGTGTGTGTGTGCGTGTGTGTGTGAAGCGGGGTCAAGCTATTAGGGGTGGAGGGAAGGGAACTGTTTGATTAATGGGTGTCCTGTGAACCTGCACATTTGCCCAAGGCTGCATTCCTGGGCTTTCAAACTGGGGGCGATTGATAAGCTGAGACCAAAGTCCTCCCTCCTCCCAGCAAGAAGCAAACAGGGCCACTCGCTAATCCCAGCCCTGGCCTCTGGGACCGTCTCTCAGCAACCAGTTGGCCAAGTGGCCTTTCACAGGCCAATCAATGAGGCAGCCCCAGGACCTCCAGGAGGCCCGGCCAGCTCGCTGCTGCCAGGAGGAGGGAGGCCCTGGCTCACCCGACCCCCAGCGCGTGGTCCGAAGGCCCGTGCTTGGCCGGCTGGGCCCCCCATGACTGCAGCACCTGCCTCTCTGGTCCATCCCGCTCTTCCTGCAACCGTTCCCACCCAGGCAGCTTATCAGCAGGGCTCTCTCCAGCCCTCCAGTGCCTGCCAGAATGTTCTTCCCAACCCCAGCAGCCTGCAAGCTGCTGCCCAACTTCCTCCTTCTTCAGGAAGCCTCCCCTGACCACTCCAACCCATGTGGGGCTCTAGCTCCTCTGGGCTCCTGCTGCCCCCAAAGTCAGGCTCCCAGCTCAGCACGGATAGGGTCTCCCATCTGCTTGCATGTTGCTTTGATGTCACCAACTAGATCGTGAGCACCTTGAGGGTAGGGCCTGGACTCTGGGGTCGCTCCCAGTGTGGAGCACACCAGTGGCTTTGGGAGGATCATACTGGTGGGGTGGGCTGGTGGGGACAGGGGACAGATCTGGGGGTAGAGGTGGCAGACCCGAGGCTCAGTCCCAGGGAGCCATGGAGGGAGGGCTCTGGAGAGGACTGGCAGCCGTGGATTTAGGACTGGGGCTAAGGATTAATTCTGGGGAGTCTCAGTAGATCCCTGGGGGTGTCTGCCCAGCCTGTCTTCACTCTCGACTCTCCGCTCTGAAAACCGTTTCTCTTCCCCTGGGGGCCGAGGTGACGGAACGGCTTCTGTGTTTGACTGGAGGTGACTTGGGTTGGGATGGACCCTGCAGACTCTCCTCTGAGAGAAGATGCATCTCCATCTCTGGGCGTTTGCCACTGAGGGGACACAACTGGCTGTGGCTGGGGTGACTCTGCACAGGGAGGAGCAGTGAGGGCCAGTGGTTGAGGGAGGAGGAGGAGGTGCAGGAGCAGGGACTGGGAGCTCACAGCCCAGCCTCGTGGGTTCTTTTCCCACAGGTGTTGTCCAAGTGAGTCCTCACCGCGCCCCGGGAGGTCGACACTGTTGTGACCCCCTTTAGAGGAGTGAGACCAGGCGTAGCGAGGTTAAGTGACTAGCCCAACAGACACGCCTGTAAGTGGTGGACTTGAACCCTGTCCTGCCAGGTTGCAGAGTCCAAGCGTAACCTTCTTCTTGCCTTTGCTCCCTACAGCTTTGTAGATCCAGGCTCTGGTCTCTCGTGAGAGCTTTCTCTACTCCCCACACTTCAGTTCCATCAGATACCAGAACTGTGACCAAAACTACTATAACGAGGTTTTGCTTGCCTGTGTTTCTACCCATCCGTCTATCACCTACCCACCCATCTACCTGTCCATCAAATCTATCCATCCATCTACCGACCCACCCACCCACCCACCCATCTATCCATCTAATCTAATCTATCCATCCACCCATCTAGCCATCGCCCATATATTTATCCATCTAATCTATCCATCCACTCATCCATCCACCCACCCATCCATCCATCCATCCGTATCTACCTACATAGCTGACCAGCCATCAACGATCACATATTGAGTCCTGCTGAGCTCTGAGCACTGATGGGCACTGTCATGTTCTTCAGTCCTGCCCACTGGCACAGGCCAGGAGGGATGGCAGAAGGCTACAGGGCACGGACAAATCAGTGCGTCTACTAAGATTCCCCTGTAGAAATGATTGCAAATGCAGATTCCCTGGCCCCACCAGGGGATTCTAATTCAGAATGGTATAGGGGTTCAGGAATCCACTTTTCTAACAGGTTTCTCAAAGGAGGGCCAATGTAGGTGATACTCAGAGCACACCTTGAAACCAGCTGTCTGGAGGGTGTTGTTCAAAGGGAAAGGGTGAGTGAGGCCTGAGATGGTTAGGGAAGGCCACCGGGGTCAAGGCCAGGCACTGTGACATCCCTAACAGGGCCTGGGAACCCTGGGGGAGGGTCGCTTGGTGGGAGAGAGTGACCCAGGCAGCAGGCAGCCTGGGCAAGGGCACAGCCCCCTCCTAGGGTGGAGAGGAGCGTGCCAGCAGGGCAGAGGGCACGTCATAGGGAGCTCGGTGAGCAGAAAAGGCCACAGTCAGTGTTTATCTGATAGTAATGATGTCACAACAGCAACAGTGCCCACTCTGTCTCAGTGGGGCTGGATAACCTTCCACATACAGCCCTAGGACCTATGTGGACCTTCCATGGACAAGAGGAAGGAGGTTGTATCTGATGCCTGGTCAGGATGAAAATGTCACAGAAAACCCAAGGGCAACTAGGACGTCAGTGGGGACAAGAATGGCCAGGAACTCTGGAGATCTTGGGTGAACGGGGCTGAGAGGTCATCGCCGTCATCAGCAGTGACGCTGTCTGTCGCTCCCGTGCCACGTGCTTTCCGTGCACACGTTATTGGATCTTCATGGCTCCCGTTCTACAGCGGGGAGGCCAGAGCTCCCCACGGCCCATCCAGACAGTGAGAAAAGAGCATTGCGTGCTGCCAGGCTGCCTCTTGGGAAGGCTCCAGTCCGCCCCAGGGGGTGGAAAGTTACCTGCTTATTGCATAGGAGACCCCCAGCCTTCCAAGACACATGGCTCTGTTCAGTTCACCCCTAAGATTCGTAGACATGGACAGGACCCCAGCGCGAGCGCACCGTGATGCCCTCACTCTCTCTTTGCAGCTTTTCCTGCAGAGCAGCCCCCACCCGGTGCTGTCTCTGGGCCAACCCCCACCTCGCCCCAGCCAGGCCTGCTCATTCAGCCTCCGCGGCCTCCCCAGCCCCCAACCTCCACCTCCCCTCCCAGCCGCAGGGACCCCTCTCTCCCAACCCTCCTTATTAGCCGTGTGAACAGAAAAGGAATTTGTCCTGCTGTCCATCCTCTGCACAGCCTCCGAAGGGAGTTGAAGGACACACTGCAAAGTGGGAAAAAAACAGGGCCTGAGCCTGCCAAGAGGGCCGAGTGCTTATTTTAATCATGGGGAACAGCCCCCTTTTCATGGAAAATTTTCTACTTCAACACCTGTGGCCATTAAAGGCGCCCTCGGCCCTCTTCCACCCTCGGTCCCAGGGGTCGCTCTGTAGCCCAGCTGGCTGCCAGCTCCAGCACTTCCTCCTGCTGCCCTTCCTCTCTCCTTCCCCATCCCTCCCAGCCCGGCCCTGCCTCCCCAGGCCGCCTGGAATGAACATTTTCGAGATCAGGGTCCCTCCCAGGGCTGGCTGCTGCTCTGGGGCCTCTTGGGCCAGGTGTGTCTCTGTCCCTCTGGTGCCCCTGACTCCCCACTTGCCGACCCCTGCCCATGCAGACTCACCCCCACCCTGCGGGGGTCCAGAGCCTTCTGTCCCTAGACTGAAGTGCCCCCCAACCCCGTGCCTTTCTCAACACAGAGAAAGGAGGGGTCCTAGAGAAACGGGGTCACCGCTCCTCTTTGGCTCCATTGTTCCTCTGCGTGCCCAGTTTTCTTTCTCAGAGCGTATGTGCCGACTTTGGTCTGCAAACGACCATCGTGGTGCTTAGAGGTACAGCCTGTCTTTGATTCCACAGACAGTTCTGTAACCGCGTTTTTGATAGTAAACCATACGTGGTCAGGGGCTACGTATTTTCAGCCTAGTTAAACAAGCGCAATAGACATTTATTAGGTGCCAGCTGTGTGCCAAGGCTGACCAGCACCTGAAGATGACGGGGACAGTGGATGCCGTGTCTCTCTGAGAAGGCCGTCACGGAGAAGACGGACGAGGGTGCTCTTCACAGCACGGGCTACGTCACGGGGAGAACAGACGTTTTTCGAGTGTGGCAGAAGCAGAGGAAGGAGGAGTTCATCCTTCCTGGGGAAGGGGATGAAGAATAGCAACAAGGGGGCTGCGACGTTGGAAGATGGGGACGTCCTGGGGCGGAGAGGCCATTCCAGGCTGGGGAGCGACGCTCAGGTGACCTGCGGCCTCTGAGAGGCCGGTGGGTGCGGGTGCTTCATGCGGAGTCTGGACTTTGACGGGACGAAGCCCCAAGGGGTTCTAATCAGGGTTTGAGGGGATCGGAGTGGCATTCTGGAGAGACCCCTTAGGAACAGAGCAAAAACTGGGCCCGAGAGAGGCAGGCTGGGTGGAAAGGCCGGCTGGGCGCCACTGACATAGCCGGATGGGACGCGGGGGTGGCCTGTATGGGGCAGGCGCTGTGGGGATTTCAAGGGGGATTTTGGGCGTAAAATTGACAGGATGCAGCAAGAGATCATTCCTGCGGTGTGAGGGGCCAAGGATGGCTTACGGGCTTTTGTCTTGAGTGGCCGGGGGATACAGGCAGAATAATGTGGCCATCTCATCGACATCACCAGAGGCCTGTGAACCCTCTGTCTTCCCTAGGGAGAGGCCGGGCTGCCTTTCCTGCGCGGGCCTCCCCGCACCCAGATTCCCCGGCAGACATGGGGACCCGGGCACCGGGGGTCCAGGCGGGTGGTGGCGTCCGTGAGGGAAACCCCATGTCCCGAGGCGGCACTGGAGCCATTCTCCGAGGGCAGCAAATGGCCCAGGGACCTTGAGGAGTGGCCAGACCCTGGCGTACAAGCGCTGGGTGGGGGTCCTGTGACCTTTCCACACCAGCAGCCGTTTTCTCTGTAGATCTTTCTGGGCGCAGCTGCCGACATGGGCAGAGGCTGGTCCTGGCTTCACTTTCGGGCACGAAGGAGACAGGCAACCTTGTGGTCTCACCGGCTTTCTCCCTCCAAATTAGTCAAGTTAAAAAAATAAAAACCCAACTACAGACGGTTTGAAATGTTCCAAACAGAGCAATAGATGTATATATTGTAAAGGGATTATATTCCCTGAGAACATACTAAAAACGCTCCACTGAAAACTTATTCTTACATGATGTTCAACGATACATTTTCAGCGTTTTGTACTTGTCCTCCGACTGCGTTTGTTTTCAGATTGAGAACAACCGACCAGCCACGTTAATTCGACACGCTTCAGTGCGAAGCCCGTCGCGACTCTTGCGGCTTCTCGTCTCAACTGAATTAAGCTCCTGAGCCCTAACCCTTCTCATCGCCCGGCATCGGCATTTTCATTTCTATCTGCTGTTTAGTTGGGTAACATAAGGAAGGAAAACGTGCTGATGGAATATGAATAATCGAGTCAGTGAGCGCTGCTGAACAAAGACGTTGGGGATGTGGCCAGAGTGATCTGTTGGCAGCCAGGCAGCCCCACCGCGCAAAAGTGCAACAAGTTCCTTCCAGAAATGCCGTGCAAAGGCCCACGCTAGGCTTGCATGGGCAAGCACATACATGTCCATGTGTGGAAGCATCGGGTGAAGACAATCACGTGTATCACATTGAGGACCACCTGGCTTTCATTTACAGATGTAGTTGTGTAAAAATTCTCTTCAGTTCCTTCCCTTAAAAAATAGGAATAGGATACCCAAGGCTCTCATTTGTGCAATTTGCGCAATTTACGATAGACGATAGACGTCCTTACCCCGTTGTGCTCTGTTCCTCCATCGGCAGAGAAGCAGAGGGAGGGATGGAAAGTGCCCCACGGAGAGATGGGAAGTAACAAACATTGGGAGAAGCAGAAGAAAATTAATTGATTATAATATATATAATTAATATATTTTTTTGCCCACTTTTCTTCTCTAATTAATATATTTTAAATGAAAAGATGTTGCCTTAATGAGATGAGACTGGGAGGCTGTCAAAAAGCACTAATCAGAGAGCTAGGACGAGCTTTGGGAAGTAAAATAAAGCAGGGAAAAAGGGTTTTACAAGAGTGCGTGACGATTAAGTTGAAGAAATTTCCCCAAAAGTTGAACAAAAAGGCAAAGAAATAGAAAATAGGAGATTAAAGATCAGACATTTAGATTATCAACCTAGGATGTCGAATATCCAGTTAGCAGAAGTTCTAGAAAAGAAATAGAGAAGACATGGGGAGGGGTAGAAATTAGCTAAGAAATAATAAATGAATTTTTCCTGGAGTTGAAGAAGATGAGTTTTCACATTTACTGTCCAGGACAATGAATGAAAAGACATGTGCTAAGTAATAGCCACATGAGACTCTCCAACAGGGATAGAGGGATGTTCCTTAGAGCTCCCAGTGAAAAAATAAGACGGTACAAAGATTTAGGGATCAGAATGTATCAGACGTCACGATAACCGAATGTAAGCTAGAAGACAAGATAGCAACCTTTTTAAAATACTAAGAAAAAATTATTTCCAACCCAGAATTCAGTACCTGACCAAATAAAAAATGTACCCTTTCTCAGGAAGGAACTGAAGGAGGTATTCCAGCAAGACAGAGGAGTAAATAAAAAAAAAAATAGTAGAGGATGCAGCATCTAGGAAACAGGCTTCCAGCAATACTTTTATTCTCAGAATAATCACTGATTATTATTTTACTCAAATATTATAATCGTATCCGGAGGGTGAGGGAGAAAAAGTGAAGGGGAGGGCAGGGTGACATTGCTGAGTGCTCATTTGCCATGTGAAGAAGCCGCTAGGCGCTATCTAAAAGTGGTAAATGAAGACACAACCACATAGGCGTATTATTTGGAAGCGTAGAGACAAACCCAAGAGGCAGCAGCTAGGCAGTGACCTGTTTGGGTGTCTCTGGGGAGCAGAGCCGGGCAGAGGAGGGCATGGGAAGGAGGTGGGAGACAGGAAACCAGCCTGTTGTTGTTGTTGCTAAATGTTGTTCTTTTACTATGAATTGATTTAAAATACAAAAACTGTGTGCACGCAGTACTTTGACAAAAATTTTTAAAAATTGCTATGAAAATCAATGAGCCAAGTACACATGTGGGCCATTAGTAACACAATCAAGCAAGTAGCATGGAGAGAAGGGGTGGGTGTGTGTCATTTCTGCCTGGGTCCCACCCCCACCCCATCTCCACCCCTACCCTGGCCTCTGCACCCTGCCCTCCCCACCCACTCTCCCGTGCACCGGCACAGCCCCCAAGCCTGCCCTCCTGGCGTTGGGCCAGTGCCCAGACCCGGCGGGACCACCCCTCCCCCCACGGCTGCCTGTGGCCGCTGGAATCCCTGTCGCCCTGGGACTCAGCTGACAGCGACAGACAATGGTATTTCCCATCAGCCTGGTATCAGGAGCCGGCCTTATCCAGTGGTGTTTTTCTATTAGTCTAACACCCCATTGTCCACTCCTTATCACTGAAATGTTGATGTCATGCCTGGCTTAGAAGTGGTTTCTGCATCTTGCCGCTGGGACAGCTTGGCTTTAATTGGGGGAGGGGGCGGGGTGGAGGAGCCCATTTATCAGAATTCTCATGAGAATTCACCTCTTTCTTCCCTCCAACGGGGCCAGCGGGGGCGCCACGGTGGGGTGGGCTCCCAGCCACAATTCCTGGCCTTCTCTGTGCCCCTGGGTAGGTGCCCACGGTCTCAACCGGCCGCCCTTAGAGCCGAAATACTGAGGAGGGTGTGGGGACTCTGCGGGGCGCTTTGTCCCACTGTGCTTTGGGCTGTGGGATTTCAGAGACCTTCCTTATACTTACGGAAGAAGGTGAGTTCCAGGTGGGTAGGGCCATGACTTTTCCTTCTCCGAATCTCCTGCAGCCCTTAAAGACCCCACCAGAGACTATTCTTCGTAGCAGCTTGGTGATCACGTGAGGCAGCTGGAAGGTCCCATCCGAGAGCAGACAGAGAACCCAAGATCGGTCTTCATCTCCATGCCCTTCTCCTAGGAAACTCTTAGGGATCTGGTCTGTGCTCTCCCCACGTGCACAGGGAGGGGTGTGTGTGTGAGTGTGTGTGTGTGTGTGTGTGTGTGTGTGCGTGAGCGTGGTTGTTGTATGGCCCCCCAGGGGACTTGGGTTCAGAGAGGACGGGGCTCATTCTGGGATAGGTGGGCTCCACTGTGGTCTGCTCATGTTGCTTAAGGTTTCCAAGGCTAGGAAAGGTTGGCTGTAGTGGGGACTGAAAGGAAATAATTAAGGTGCTTAGCTTGGTGCCTGGCACATAGTATACTCTCATTAAATGGCAGCTGTTTTTAGTATCGCAATTTGTGGGCATTGGGGGACAGGTGAGCAGGGCAGAGGAAGAGTGGATGTGGAGGCTGTTCTCCTGGCACCCTTCTTTGGCAGGCTGGGGTAGAGAGGAGGCCCCCCCGAGGGCCAGGCTACCCTGCCTGGGAAAATGAGCCTGTTGGTTTCAAGTTCTTGCCTCAACTTTAAAAAGAAAATAAATGCACACTGTAAGCTTTGCAACCTGCCGTTCCCTTAGGAGTCAAACCATTAATCTAACGTACACACAAACCCTGCAGGCAGGTCCTGCTCTAAGCAGGGGCGTGAGAGGCGCGAGACCTGTCTGATGAGCACAGAAGGCGGCAGAGCTCTGGGGCCATGGAGTGTGCAGCACCTCTCAGCACAGCTCACAGAGGGGCCGCTCGGCACTGCTGGGAAGCTGAGCCCCGGGTAATGAGCCGCATAGCCCCCAAGGGATGGGGGTCCACAAGGGCGTCCCAGAACCCATGAGGCACTTCAGGAAGGAATCTTCACACCTACCTATAGCTAAGAAAGCTGCAGGGCCTCACAGAGAGCTAGAACGCAAGCTTAGGTCTTTTGGGTCCAAATCCAGGCCTTTTTCCATGACATCAAGCGGCAGCAGACAAAGCACTTGACTTTGCCTCTTAGACACACATTCCTGGGAGGAAAGAGGCTTAGGCAGCAGGGCAGGTCCGTCTGCTTCCTCCTGGCGTTTGCGGTGCCATCTTCCTTGTCAGGGTCTGCCAGGTTCTCACGAGCGCGGCCGGCCTTGGGGATCTCGGCCGGAGAGCAGGACTGAGGTGGCCAGAGTCCAGAACAGGGGTGCGCTACCTCGTCCCCAGTTCCAGACTGCACGAGAGCCTGACAGGACTCTCCTCTGCAAGTTCCAAAGGTTGACGGCCGAGAGTGACAGGCAGGGCAGAAACACCGCGTGCGGCTCGGAAGAGATGGCGCTTTTCAGGGACGGCTTCGAGCCAAGTAAATTCTCCTGCAGAGGGACTCGAAGGGCTTCTAGAGGTCCCAGCTCTCCTCCATGGGGAGGGTGAAATGTCACCAAGGAGCCTTCCATCTGTCCTAACGTAAGCTGCAAATACGTCCAGGTGGGCCCACACACAAATTCATGGACACTTTAGCGTGAATGAGTAACTCGCGCGCTCAGCCGAGAGTGCCAGGTGCCGGCTGAAAGTGCCGAGGGCACAGGCCAGGGCCCAGAGCAGAGGGCATGGAAACGGAGCGCAGGCCACCTGCTCCACAGTTCTTCCAGAACTTCCACCTTTTTTTCTCTTGGAAGGGGTGAGATTTCCTTGCCTGTCAAGTTTCAGGTTTGGAACACATGTTCCCTCAGCTGGTCCCTGAGGTTCAGGCAGCATTTTCGGGATGTCCCTTTGCTCGCTTATGTCCCTAAAGCTGCAGTGATCTCAGTGACTGACTTTCAGGCTGTTAGAGGGCCTGGCTGCGTTTCTTGGAAAATTCTTACAAACGTTGAAGCCCCCTCTCCCTTCCCAGAGCAAACAGTTCTGTTCAGCGTTATCAGAGCCCTGTGTTAGCACATAATGCCCAGCTCCTCCCCGTGAAACTGTTCCCTTTCTCCTTTCTCCCTCTGCCTCTGTCCTTGTCGTTCACCTTTCTCTCCTGTTTCCCTTGGGATTTGAAGTTTTCTATGTGAAACAGTGACTCACTCAAGAAACCAATGACCTATACGAGGAAACCACAAATTCTTCCTTGACAACTCACCTACATCAGCACCCTTCCCGATTAGTATCTTTCACAGAACCCTTAATAGTGCTTACTGTGCTTCGTCCCTGGGGCAGGGCCCGTCCCTCTGTCCCCTCTGGAAACCGGGGTGCTCAGTGAGTGTGAGTGAATGAATGCATGAACGCAAATGCCATGGTTCTGGGGGGAATGGGCTGTGCGCTGAGATTCTCAGGCGGGTTCCCTGGAGAAGTGACAGGGCTGAGTCCAAGCAGGGAGGCCACCTTGGACTGAGAAAATGGGGGTTTGTCCTTCCCACCTCTCAGCCTCCTGGACGCGGAGCCAGAAGAGATGGTGGGAACCGCTGAGAGCGGAGCGGGGAGCAGGGAGCTGAGGCTCAGAGAGGAAACCCCGTCTATGGCATGCAGCGTGGCCTCCTCCGGGTCAGAGCCAGGCCCCGGGTGTGTGGGCAGCACCAGGCTCCTTCCCAGGAGGGCAGGTAGGGAGGGGCTGGCACGTGCACAGCTGGCAAGACCACGAGGAACCGCGGCCCACACTGGCGCTGTAGGCTTCCCCACCGCCCAGGAATTGCAGGGGGACCTGGGCCACGCCTGAAGCCGCTTTCAGGCCAGGGGACAGCCGTGTCACTGAGCGCCCACGCGCCGTCTAGCCTGCAGCATCTCAATTCTGCCTGCAAACACCGGCGGAGGAAGTCGGGCTCCTAACAGCCACCCTCCACAGCCGCTGCTTTTCCGCTGAGGGCTGGGTGCTCGGGCTGCCCAGGGACTTGGAGAACGTAGGGTCTTCCCCGGGCCCGGGGGTCACTCAGAGTCCGTGTCAGGCCTGAGCCCAGGGAAAGCCCTGGCGGGACAGCGCTGCCTTCCGTGAGCACTTCCTCGGGCTCCTGTCTCCCTCGGCTCCGGCCTCCTCCCTGGCCGGGGCCTGCAGTCTGGAGCCGGCCTCTCTATCTTGTCTCCGTTTCCAGCTATCAGCCATTATCTGGCGTGATCCGCCCTGGCAGGCGGCAGGAAGCGCCTGAGGTCCCCTGTCTTTATTCTCCGCTCTTCCTCCTCCCGAGACAGAGGCAGGGGCAGCCCGGCAGACCTGCTACTGCCCTTGGCTCCGTGACTCCCATTTCCCACTCTCATTTTTCCACAGGCTCCGCTTTTCCACAGCAAGGGCCCAGGACAGTCGCTTCCTCCCAAGGCTGTCTCCCGGGCCCAGCCAGCGGCAGCTGCCTCTTGTCCTCGGTGAGATCAGCAGCCCGTGGAGGCCCAGCCAGCCGTCTGGCTCTCTGAGCCCCGGACGGGGCTGGGCAGGCTCTGGCCTTCCTCATTAGCGGGGTCCCCACAGCCCTTCCTCTCCCTGGCGTGGCTGCGGCTCTGATCGTGGCTGTGGGAGTTGTTTTGGGTCAGAGAGCTACGCGCACGCATTTATTATCTCACCGCTCGCTCAGATGTTTACCGTGCACTTCCTACGCCGTCACCGTAGACCCAGAGATGAGCAAAACATGACCTCCGCCCTCAAATCGGGTGAAATTTGTGAGGAGCGGGGAGGTCGCGGGACTGAATCCGAGCGCTGTCATGCGTGGTGGACGTTGCTAAGTGCAGCAAGAGGGAGACCGAGTGCTCTGAGCGTGCAGAGGAGACAGAGGATGCTAACGAGAGCTCGGGGCTCTCAGCCTCCTCCCCCACCAGGCTCTGCAGTGAGCACTCGACGTGGGCAGACGATTCCCCAATTTACAGACACGGAGACTGAGGCCTAGAGCAGTTAAGTGACAGCTAGTTAGAACCCGCTGGGACACACACGCGGCCCTGCTTGAAGGCCCTGCTCAGACACCTTCCTACCGCCACACTCCCACCTCAGGCTGGGGGGAAAAGATCTCTGCAGAGATCTCTGGTTCAACATGCTGAGTTGTATCAGGAAACAGTCCATTCTTTACAGGGGACAAATCTGATTGTCCTTTTCATCCTGAGTTCAAACACTCTCGTCATATCCTTTACTTACTGTCCTGTCTGGCCCCGTCTAAGTCTGCTCTGGTCCCTTTAGCCATCTGGAGCCCCTTTGCCCGGCAGTCAGCAGACAGACCCAGCATGTGGTCCTGTGTGCCTGCTGACCCCGGCCCCACCCTGCAGGACGCCAGCCACGGGACTGGCAAACCAGGCTGGCTGCTTCTCAGTGGGCACAGAGCCCATGCGCTGGGGGACGCCACCCCCTTTCTCAGGGAGGGTGAGTTATTGGAGGGAAACTCTGGCTCCTTGAGGGGCTAAATCATCCCTTGACTCAGACAAGAGCCCTTTGCCCCACGAGAGAGCATTACTCATCCCGGCACCCCCGGGACCAGGCTCTGTGTCAGCGGAAAGCGCGGCTCCCCTTCTCCTCGCTCAGAAACTCATAAATCATCCTTATTAGAATTTCAGCTCTTCAGATAGACACGGAACAGCTGCTGAGAGCCGGGTCCCCCGAGTGCTTCTGGGGAGCGGGAGGGAATGTCTCGGGGGGCCAGGGGACCTGCCCCTCATCCCAGATGCCAGGACGACTCCGCCTGGTCTAGCCGAGACAGAAGGACGGAAGGGCTGGTGTCCCCCAGGACTAAAATAGCTTTGGAGAGGGAACAGGGAGAGCCTACGTGTGGCTGTGACAACCGTGTTCTGTTTACGGTGGCCGCCTTGTCTCAGGACCAGCACTCGGCCAAAGCCTCTGCTTAATATTTCTTGGACAAATGATGTTGCAAACCTCTGCCCTGCAGCAATGCAGCTCTCTCTGGTCCTCACCTTCCTCATTTGTAAAAGGGAAGAATTAGGCTGCTTCCAGCCCCAACATTCCATGACACGGGAGGTCCAAGATACCCGTGTGAATCTGCCACAGTTGAAATTCCAGCTGGTGCTGAGGTTCATTTGGCCGTTTCAATTAGAGCAGCAGGGACCAGTATTGACCACGGGGAAATTTCCGCAAACAGTAAGGATAGCACCAGATTCGTAAACAATCGGTTTAAAGATCAACCTGCTATGTTTGGTTGTAGAGGCATGGCCAGGTTCGCGGATAGATCAGAGCCTATCCCTGGCAGTGCGAGGGTAGGCTGTGCTTGTGTAGGGTCTAAGCAAGAGCTCCTGAATTCCTGGCCAGAGATGGAATTTGGTGTCATATTGATACCACTGCAGGGAGATTGGGAGCAATGCCGTCCCCAGCACATGTGTGTGGGGCAGCCTCGCTGGGCTGGTTATGGATGAGTACTTAGGAGTTCCAGATTACAGTCTTAACCATAGCTGCAACTGACCTCACCACAAATTCTGGTTTGCTGGTCCCCAAATGGGCAATGTGGGCCCCCCAACTTCCTAATGGATAGAAACACCAGAAATCCACTCCAGCCCCTTGATAAATCAGGCTGACTACTGGGGCTAGGAATGCGAGCTGATGGAGGGAAAAAGTACTGGATTGGGAACCAGAATACTTGAGTGCTCACTCCAGGGTGCACTCATCAGCTGGATGACCTGGAAAACACAGTGACAGATGTGCCATCCTTCTCTGCCCAGCCTCCCCACCACGATGTCCTGGACCACCCCCACATCACAAGCTCAGCCAATCACTGATGCACCAGCCGCTGGCTCAGGGGGCGGAGTTCAGAGATCAGCCAATAGGACCGTTCCCTGGGATTTGTATGAGCCACTGGGAGTGAGAAGTTCTTACTGGGATTGCTAAGCTGACAATCGAAGTCTGGAGCTGTCATTAATCCCTTCCCTTCTGCATGGAGAAAGCCAGCCATAGGGGACAGGGAGGCCAACTTCCAAAGCCAGTGGGAGCCAAAGAACGGGGACAGAGAGCAAGGCCCGGGGACTGCCTTTGAGTCTGGCATCCAGCAGCACTTGAGGTCCCAAGCATTTCTCTATTACTTATCCTGGTCTGAGTTAGGGTTTGTCCCTTGCAATGGAAGGATTTGTGACACAGAAGGCCACTTCACTGCTAGGACTCATGAAAATAAAAGCGATGATACAGGCGATTACTAAGCTCTTCCCGCTCTGCGATTCTGCTTTTCCCCATGAGAAGCAAGCAGTTTGTCCAGCTCACTTAACCAGCTTACAGTGAAACCTAAAAGCCAGATTTCCCCCCCGAAATCTTGATATTCACACCTATGGGAGGAAGGGTGGGGAACTCACAGTTGTTGAGTGAGGACATGTTTTCTCATATACCATTCACCATAGTTCTTTGAGGGACATGCCAGTTCTCCACTTTGCAGATGAGGAAACTGAGGCTTGGTGGGGTTTTGTGACTTGTCCAAGCCGTAGAGTTGGTGAGCGCAGAGGCAGGGTGTGAATCCGGATCTGATTCCAGCATCCTGGCTCCTCTCCCTTGTTGGGGATAAGGGTTTCAGTCACAAATAGTTGCACTGGCACTGCTCTGTTGGCAAGTCCAGGGCGTGCAGAAAGGAGTGCTCTGGGCTGGTTGCTTACGTAGCGTGACCGAGCCTTACATTCATCGTGCAAGATGTTATTACCCCCACTTTACAGATGGCAAAAATAGAGGCTCAAAGGAGGGAAATAACTTGCTCTGCTACTAAATGGTTTCAAATCCTGTGCTTATGCTGACAGCCCACAGGTGTGCTGGCACAGCCCGCAGATGCCTGGGGATTCCTGATCATCGGACGGTCACCCCTCACCCAGGGCATAGCTGCAGTCCAACATCTGGAGCAGATGAGCCTGGCCCGCTCAGCCCAGGGTAAGGTCTGCACTGTGGGGGGTGGGAGAAGCTGGAACACAGCTAAGACGCCACCTATGACCACTGCTGTCTCATGCTTCATCATGGCTTTAACAATGGTCAGTCATGCCAACATGACACCTTAAAAATGCTGAGAAAGGCACTGCTTTGGGGTACTGAATTCAGAGAGTAGTGCCCTTCTGTCCCTAACAGCCAGAGGGTTGGAACTACGATGACTGCCCAAGGTCCTTTAAATCCCAGAGTACCCCGTGAGAGGTGGATCCAAGTGTCAACTTTTGGGACCCAAGGACTAAAAGCCTAGTCACCCAGTGCCCCTCGCAGAGCCTCCTGTGGAGCTCTCCAAGGTCCTGCAAATGGCTCGACCTGTGCTCTGGATCACCAGTTGACTCTACTTTTCTGTCTTTGTTCTTGGCCTTCAGCCTTTAGACCTCGCCAAACCTTGCCTGTCTCACCTACAACACCGTCCTCCTTCATTCACTTCCTGGGTCCTCTGACCTGAGCTCACTTGAGCCTGACAACAGGGCCTTGAGTCCCACCCGCCCTTCCAGCCGGCCCGAGGCTCACTCTGAGCTCCCACGGTCCTGCGGACACCAGCTGACCCACTGTCAAAGTGCTGCACGCCTCTCTGTCCCCACCTCTTCCCACGGCCACCCAGCTGTGGAGGTTACTCCCTGGAATATGGTGGACCTTCCAAGAATAAAGCAACTTACTGATTTTGTCCAGTCTTCTTTCGTGGTTCCATGATCGGCCACTTGGGAAATGTTTCCTGAGGTTGAACACTGCAGCTATTCTTACTCCATAAGGCCCTGGACTTGAGCAGACCTGTGGCTCTGTCCTGTCACGTGGTCACACCTACCACGTGGTCCTGATGCAGCAAGCTGACACTTCAAAGAGAACTGAGCAGAGAATAAATTTCCTTTGCAATGTGCCAGCTTCCCTGCTCAGGAGAACCAGAGTCACCGTGTTCTCTCAGCACAGCCCCGACCAGCAAGTCACCTAAGCCCCAGATTCCTCCATTCCATCAATCATTCATTTGCTTTCTCATGACCTAGTTACTGACCGCGTTTCCTGCGTCAACCACTGTGCCAAGTGCTGAGGATGCTACGAGGAGATCAGTCTCTGTCTCTGAAGAACTCACAGTTTAATCTGGAAGACAATATGTATGTGATAAAAACGAAAGTAACCTGGCAAATTACTACTACAATAAGAACAGATTTTCAAGAGAACACAGAGAACAGAACGCCCATTTCCCGCTAATTGGAAGGCTTTTCCCTCAGGCCCTCGTGTGACTCCCTCCCTCACATCTGCGTGTCTTTGGTTCAATGTCTCATCATCCGAGAGCCCTCCCCTGACCATACTATTTGCTGTAGCAACCGCGCCTCCATCCTGGGGCCTGCGTTGCTCTCTTCTTGCTTCATTTCTCGCCGTAGCATCGTCACCACTGGGCAAGGAAGGGCACTCCCATCCAGGAAGTGAGGACAGAGCTCCTGATTCCATGGTGGGTTGAATGTTGGCCCCGAGAAGAAATGTCCATGTCCCCACCCCTGGAACCTAGCAATTTGAGCTTACTTGGAAAAAGGGTCTTTGCAGATATAATTCAGTTAAGGATCTTGAGACGAGGTCATGCTGGATTTCCCAGGTGGACACTAAATCTAATGGCAAGTGACAGAAGAGGAGCAGACCCGGACGCACAGAGGAGGCCATGAAGACGGAGGCAGGGACTGAAGTGGAGCAGCCACAAACCAGGAAACACCTGGGACCACCAACAGCTGCAAGAGACGAGAAAGGATTCTTTCCTAGAGCTTGAGGTGGGAGCGAGGCCCTGGCCACACCTTGTTTTTAGATTTCTGGCCTCCAGAACTGGGGGAGAATAAATTTCTGTTGGTTTTAAGCCACCAGGTTTGTAATCACGTGTTATGACAGCCACAGGAAACAGACACAATCTCTGTGATCTCCGCGGTCATCTTCAGGCTGAGCAGCCTGAAACTTCGGTAAAGAGTTAGGACTGGGAATGGTCTCGGGCAACCCCAGCCTTTTCAGTGAGACGTCGGCTGCATTTGTAGACGTAGACACAGCTTGGGAAGGAAAACAGGACACAGGGCATGGCTGGTCACTGTGCATGACAGCTGCCTTGCTGTTCCTGGGGTGAAGAGAAAGACTGGAGATCGTCTGGTCCCAGTGGGGACACACGCACTCACCAGCCGTGCCTACAAAATAAAAAGGAGAAAAAAAAATTGTAATTTCAGAATGGTTTATAATAGAAAAAGAATGGGAAATACCCAAATTTCTGCAGACAGGTAGTTACCTAAACCATACTATGTCCTCGCCGTAGAAGCCCCGTGCGGAAGTGTGTAAACACACTTGATATGCACAAAGATGCATTGAAAAAGGCCTGTAAGGACACACTCAGCTGGTGGTGGAGGTTACCTCTGGGGAGGGGATGGGGTTGAGCTGTGGTCGAAGGGAGTTGTTACTTCATCTGCTGTTGGAGTTGTTTTTATAATGACTTGAGACATTAGTTTTTATTTAAACAAAAAAAGGTGAGAAGAGATAAGCTCAGCTGCAAGTAGGACAGTATGATTCTTCGTGGCCTTGTGCCCAGCTGGCGGGGCTGGGAGGGAGGTGGGATTTGCTGTGCTTTGGTGCCCTGGGCTCGTAAATGTTGCTTCTACTGCTTTGGTCCCTTGTCAGTGCCATGCGGAAGCTGCCGGTGGACAGAGCCCTGGAACCTGGTGTTCCAGACAGAAAGTGCTGTCCCAGCAAAGCAAATCGAGCAGATGCTGTCCCATTATCAAGACTCTTGCAGACAATCTGGAGGTGGGGCCTGCAGTGACACTCCCCCACCATGTTCATGAGGAACAGTCAGGAGCAGCCCCCGCCCCACTTCCAAGGCCACCAGCTGGGTTCAGAGTGGAAGCATGTGATCCCACCCAGGTGGACACGGGTGGCAGGTGTGGCCCCCGGGGCTGCAGCAGAGCGCCTCTGACCCACCCTGTGGTCCTCAGGGCCTTTCACCTCTCTGGGGACAGGGACTCAGACAGTTCCAGAGCACAGGACACTGGAGGCCAGAGAAGGCATATTGGGAAGGACCCCGACTATCGCATGGAGGTGAACTCTAAAATTGTGTGTGTGAGTGTGGTGTTTTGCTGTAGCAGCGCAAGCAGACTAAGACAGAGAGGTTCCGTGGTTCCCCACCAGGCACTCCAGTAACCGGCCGCGCCGCTGTGCCCTCGGTGTCTCTGCGGGTTCAGCTCCCTGTGCCCCAGGCTTGCTCGCCCTTCTCCTTCTCTGCTTGGCTGACTGTCCTGCCTTTTCCATGCTTTAAAATTTGCTCTGATTTCACCTCCTCTGAGCAGTTTTCCCCGATACCCGCCGCGCTTCGGCATCCTGGGCTCTGTGCTCCTCTGAGCGCTGCGCAAATGAATTCGCTCCTGCACTTCTCTGATCCTGTGTTTGATCGTGAGCTCCTTGAGGGATTCACGCTGAGTCTGGGCTACCCAGTCAGGGGCCTGGAGGACAGTGGCTGGGCCATCTGTGCCTCTGGGGTTGAACCGAAGCCAGCATAAGCCTGTGTCGCCGGGTGGCTTCAACACGGACGTTTGCTTTCTCACAGCTCTGGAGACTGGACGTCCTGAATCAAGGTGTCGGCAGGTTGGCCTCTCTCTGTGGCTTGCGGACGGCCGTCTTCTCCCTGTGTCCTCACATGGTCGTCCCTCTGTGTGTATCTGTGTCCTCATCTCCTCTTCTTATGAGGACACCAATCAGACTGGACCCTAATGATCTTGTTTTATCGTAATCACCCCTTTAAAGGCCCTATCTCCAAATACAGTTACACTCTGGGGGACTAGGGGTTAGCGCTTCGACATGTGAGTTTTGGGGGAACAATTCAGCCCTTAACAAAGCCCAAGCAGGTCACACTGGTTGCGGAGCTCGGAGCAGGCTATGGGCCCAGGGGCTGGTGGAGAATGACCTCAAGGGTCCACCACTTAAGAGATGTAGGTGACACGTAGGCAAAGGCCCGGACATGGCCAGGGGTTGCTGAATCCCAGGACAAAGGACGTGAGAGTGACTCGTGTTTGGAAAACAGCCTGAGGCTGGGAGACAAAGGAGCCGCAGAGGAGGTGCGTTTTTATTTACCACCACTAATAATTGCTTCAGCCAGAGAGGGATCCTGAAGCTCTGCTCTGTGCTTGTGTTTCTGACCTTGACCCCTAACTATCGAGGGCTCACGGTCTGTGGGCCTGTCTCCCACCACCCTCGAGCTGTGCTTCCGCCAGCCCAGCCCACACAGCACGCAGCATCTTCAAGGCCTCAGGCTCCAGGGCCGGGGGAGGCCCCGGAATGGAATTTCAGACTAAACTTGCACTGGCGAGCTACCTTCTCAAGGGCGCGGAGATGTCCCAGGGAGAGCCAGAAAGTTCTAGTTTGCTGAGCATGGAAACAGGTGGTCCTGTGGAACAGCCCACCCCGGGAAAGCCCTGCTCCCGAGGGCCCGACCGTCTAGGACCCTGGGAAGTCTCAAGGACGTTTGCAGGACCAGGGGCAGCTGGCGGCATTTTGTAACTGCTGG
This sequence comes from Avahi laniger, assembly GCA_963575035.1. Lineage (NCBI taxonomy): Eukaryota > Metazoa > Chordata > Mammalia > Primates > Indriidae > Avahi > Avahi laniger. The sequence goes on from CAUYSK010029963.1 coordinate 96,497, forward strand.
TTTTGTGCCGCCAACATTGCTACTTTGGGAATAAGGGTTTGTTTTGTCAGGCGGTGGCTATTTATCAAGCATGTGGCAAATTCCATCTGCATCGTGCTGAATAGTCCATGGCATGGCCTCGCACACGTCGCTCCACTGATCTGCACTGGAGTGAGGAAGATTCACTTGTTCTCGCTGCCCTCCTGCAGATGAGAAACTGAGGCTCAGTGAGGGGGAGGGACTTGCCCCAGGTGGAGGGGTGGAGCAAGCCCTCTGGCACCTGGGACCTCTGCACCCCCAGGAGCTCACTGATCCCCCAACACCCCGGGGAGGAGGGTCCGGAGCTTTACACTTTTCAGGGAAGCTGACACCCAGAGGCTGCATGAATGCCCAAGATCACGCGGCCTGCAGGAGGCCGAGGGTTGGACAACCAATCCTGACATCAGATCTGGGCACTTTTCCCTCCACCACACCGCATATCTGAGACAGGGCCCCCCAGGAGGTTTGGGACCAGGCCCTGCCCTCAGCGTGCTTCCGGCTCAGCTGCTGGAGGGTCAAGTGGCTGCCAGGACAGGGGCGCAGGTGGGAGTGTACGGGTCATCCGCCCCTGCCCCGGCTGCCCGATGTCTCCTCGGAGGGCTGGGAACTGTGTTGGTGGCAGCACTTGGGCCCACACCGTGGGGGGATCTAGCGTCTCACCAACACCTTCCACTGGTGGCGGCCGGTCCAGGGAAGCAGCACAGAAATACAGTGTGGGATTAGGAGTCAGAAAGGTTCGAGTTCAAATGCTGAGGCTGCCTCGGGTGAGCTGGGCGACCTTGCGCAGATTAGTTAACTAGTTCCTCCACGTGTAAAGTGAAGCAACAATGCCTGGTTGGGAGGAGGCTTTGAGGACGAAATGAGACAATGTACGCCAATTATCTGGCACCGTACCTGAAGCACAGTAGATGCTAAACACATGGCAGCTGCTACTGTTATAATTGGCCTGCCGGGCGGAGCGCCGGGCCCAGCGCAGAGGCTGTGTGGAGTTCCGGGAAGGTGTGCTGGGGCCTGCACGCCTGTCCTCCCTGTGTCCCCAGCTGAGGCCAAAAGCTTCAGAATCACTAGCTGTGGGGCCCTGGGCAAGTTACTTCCCCTCTTTAAGTTTCCTTTTCCTCGTCTGCAAAATAGGGGTACTAGAAGCACCTTCCTCACAGCTTGGTAGAATCAGATGAGGCCATGGCTGTAAGCATTTGACGCGAAGAAGCTTCCAGTACGTGTGAGCGATCAACACCATCATCACCACGATGATTATCATCGTCTCATGTGCCAGCTCAGGAGTCGGTGCCCGGAGTCCCCGCGGGGGGACGGGGGCCTGGGCGGGCTCAGCAGGGAGAGCCGTGATTGACAGTGGCGTGTGCTGAAAGTGATTAGAAGCACAAAACCGCGAATTTTCCCTCTCTAAAGTAGATGGCCGCTGAGGTCCTATTAGTCTAAAATGAGCCTCTTCTCTACTTGGGGTCTCGTTGCCGTCTCTGCCTACGGGGGGTGGGATGAGTGATCTCCGAATTCCTTTTGGCTCCTTCACTCTAAGACCTGTGCCTCGTCTGACCTGAACATGATCCAAAAGGCTCCTTTCCAAAAAGTTGGCTCCAACCAGGAACAGAAAGGAAATCAGCTCCTACCTCTTGGGGTGCTTGGGGTCACAGGCGGTTCCTGACATTGGGGGACTCTCTTTGGGGGGCCCTCAGTGCATGTCGGGGCCCAGCTGGTGGTGTGGATCCTTTCGGCATCTCTCAGGTCTGCCAGAGTCTGGGGGGCTTTACCCAGCCCAGGGCCAGCTGTGGGGTCTCCTGGTGTGTCCCGGAAACAGGGCCTCAGCGCTGTCTGGAACTACGGAGCGGGGGACCTTGACCACCGGCCTGTGAACAGCCCTCAGTCTCCTTCCCAGAGAGAGAGGCGGCAAAATCGAGGCCTGGGCTAGGGAGAATTCACATCTGCCGGGGCCGCTCTGTCGGCACCGCGCAGTTTCTCACAACATGGAGGGGGACAGAAGGGGTCTGCTGCCTCGGACACACACGTGCTTTCGGTTTAGTTTTTAAAATTTTTTAAAAAAACGTCTGTTTTCTCCAACTGGAAAGAATGTACGGGGTAGGGCAGGAGGCATCCCCGTCATCCCGGTTACCACGGCGCTCCCCGAACAGGGGGGCCCGGGGCAGCGCTCGAGGAATGTGCATTAACTTCACGGGGCTACGACAAGGACCAGAGCGAGCATGGAAGGCTGCTGCGGTGCTGGGAGAACGGTGGAGGTGAAAGCCCGCGAGGCGCAGCTGAACTTGGTTTTGAAGGATGAGCAGGATTTCGTCTGGGAGGGACGGGAACAAAGTCAGATTTCAGGATAAACTTTCCGTTGGTGAAACTTGTGAGCCCTTAAATAAGTTCTGGTGGGAGGTGAAGGTGTGAGCTGTAGAGAAATTAGAATCCACGTCTCGAGGTGGCCACACAGGGAAGGAAATCAAGGGACAGCGCCCCTCGTCTGTGCCCAGTGCTGTGCCCGGCGCTCGTGCACGGTGCCGTCTCTGCACCTGTGGCCTCCCCTGAGAATCTGACAGACTGGGCCGCGCTCTGGTCTCAGAGCTCCTCGGGGCTGGAGGCTGGACTTACTGCAGGGCTTTCTGCTCCCAAAGTTCCCGTTCTTTTCTGGGCGGCCGGCCCTACTCTAAGCCATGGGATCGGGTCGCCCTAACCACGGGTAAATGAATTAAATGCCCCTCAGAAATACAGCCCTCTGTTTAAGCTCCAGGCCTCAAGGCCAGAACTTAAAAGTAAACTCCAAGGCTTTTAACATTATAAAGAAAGTCTTTGAGCCTGTGGCTTTTCTGCTCTGCGTTCTCCCCGTGCACTCCTGTCCCTCCCAGTGTCCTCCCTCCCAGCCCAGGTCGCAGGAACAGGCAGAAGCTCCAAGAGGAGGCTGGAGACGCTCCATCCATCAATGACCTTGGAAGGACGCAGGGCAGGGCTGGGGGGCGGAGGGAGGTGGGGGAGCCCAGTTGTTGCAGAGGAGGATCGCAGCCCAGTCCAAGCCGGGGCTCCAGCCCACTTCCCTGGAGGGGAGGCCCCCACTTCGGGGTGGGAAGGGAGGGGCGCGGGAGGAGGGAAGATAAGCCTGTGGTCATTTGTCTTTTTAATTGGCTCAAATGCCCGGAGGAGCCGCCTTGTTATCCCGGCTCCAGGCTGGACGGGGTCCAAGCACCAGGCCGTGCAGTGTGGGGCGGCAGGGCGGGGGCTGCCCTGGGGCCGGAGGGGCCACCTCTGGAGGGAAGGCTTCGGGGGGACTGGGGCGGTGAGAGGTGGCTTTCACTTCTCCGGTATCTCAGAAATTTAAAACAGCGATTCAGCGATGGAGTAGTCATAATTTAAAGGATCTGCGGCACCTGAAGGACCCTCCTAATTCATTCCTCTGCCTGAGGGTGGGGCTGGCTAGGGTGGCTGAGTGAGGGACAGCTTTAGAGCTTTCCTTTGGGAATGGCGACACAGGCACCGTTAGAGTGCCCAGGACAACAGTCCCTCATGTTTGCTGTTTACAATCAGCAACGCCCTGTTGCATTCATTTTCCTAGTTCGCTGGTCTCTGAAACAATCCGGAGGGAAAGACAGCGCAGGTACGCCCCTCAGACGGGGATGCTGCCTCTCCAAGAGGCTGCGATGTGCCCAGGGGCACCCAGAACTGCAGCTCAGACCCAGGTCTTCCAATCTACACCCGTGGGCTGGCCCAGCAAAGCTGTGCACCCCACCACCGGGACACGGTGGATGCCCGGTGTGGTGGCCCCCAGCAAGGGTTGCTGACACAGCTTCTAGGGGACAGACGGCTTGGTTCAAGTCCCCACTCAGAGCCATCACAGTGATGGATGCAGGGAGAAGGCTCCCAGGAGCTGGGTCGGTCCAGAGAGGGTGCCGGGAGGTCCGCGGGGAGGATGGGTGTTCCCAGTCAGTGTTGGGCTGGCCGGGCAGCAAGAAATGGGCTTCGTTGGGCCTGACTGGGTGTTTGTGAGGGAGGGGCCTTGGCAAGCACAGGCTGCCTGTATGTAATACCTGGTCCTCCAAGATCCTCGGGCCTTGGCCTCTGCTCCCGGGCTCAGCTCCCTGCTGTCTGGATGACGCCTGCCCCTGCTCGCCTCTCTCGCTGGCTCCCTCTCTACCTGGAACCGCCCCACAAGGTCAGCTCAGGTGCTACCACCTGCTCTGCAGAGCTGAGACCGTGCAACACCCCTGGCTTGGGTTCCCTGGTAGGGCAGTGGCTTCCCTCTTGGGCCCCTCTCCCTCCGAAGCAGCCCCCAGGAAGGGAGGCAGATGCCCTGGCAGGAGAGAGGGGACGTGACTCGGGAAGCGTCGGTCAGAGAGGAAGCTCGCTAAGGCGGGATCCCGGAGGGGTGGCAGGGGGCAGGCTGAGGGCAACAGGGCAGCCAGGGAGCCCACGTTTTCCTTACCCATTCATGCATCTATGGCCATGTGGGTTGTTTCCACTTTTCCAAACCTACCCATCTTTTAAAGTCCAGTGCAAATGTCACCTCCTTCAGGAAGCTGCACTGTGCGTAGTCGTGGGGAGGTGCGGCTAAGAGTCATCTGGGAACATGCGCTGGGGCCCAGGCTCTCTGCCACCCCAGCATTCCCAGGGGCTCGAACAGGAGAGAAAGCAAAGGTCGCAGGTTGCCCACAGCCTGTGCCATATTGGGGCCTGGGTATCATATCTCTGGCACTGAAAGTCACTTGTTGGAAATAACTGAATGAATCAGACCGATAGAGGGGCCTTTTCTTTCAAGAAGGAAACGTCTATACCAAATTCAAGTCAGGCACCCACTGGGTTGGAAGCCACTGGGAGTGGGGGTGGGGTGGGCGCAGGCTGAGCCTCAGACCCTGGACACTGAGGTGACTGAGCCTGGCCCTCCTGGGCGCTCACCTGGGCAGCGCAGGGCGGGAGGACGGTAGCCTGGTTCATCTTGCAGCAGGTGTCCCCGATGCGCGCCCAGCCCAGAGCCTCCGAGCCTCCCCGTCCACTTCTGAACGAGGCGGCTGGGGTCCGGCCCTGGGAATGAGGGACACACGCAGGAAAGAAACCAGGGTGGCCAAGAAAGAGGCCACACGCACCTGAGAGTGTGAGATGCTTTCTGAAATTTTGGGGAAGGATTGCTTTAGATGCCTATACATTTTTGTTTGCTTTTAAAAAAATTTTTTGTAAAAAATCACTTTGGCTTTTGGTTGTACATCACCGACCCCCTTCCAACGTCAAGGTTCCAGAGATTTCCTTCTCAGGCCCCATGGTGAGGTGTAGGAAACAGAGTCACCCTGCGGGGGCGAGAAGGACCCAGAGCCCCAGAGCGCTGCACGAGTGCATGTGGCAACTCCCCGGCAGCTGACGGGAGTGTGTTTGGGGAAAGCCACCTTTTTCCAATTCACACAGATGCCCTGTACAGGTTAGTGGTGGCCTGCGGTAGGGCGAGTGCTGTGGCTTCGACGTTACCTAATTTTACTTCGCCACGTGACAGGTGCAAGGTAGGACCTGCCACTGGGTCAGGGACTGCCCCACACAAGATCGGAGGAGGTGGGCGATACGTGTTCTGCTCTGCCTCAGAGAAGAGGAGTAAGACCAAGGCGTCGATGCTGTGGGCAGGCAAGCGCTGGTCCAACGAGGAAGAGCTTTACGGTGATTAAAATGTCAGAGATTTATGGTAGTGAGGTGCCCAACACCAGACGTATTCTAGCTTGTGTGGGTGATTATCTCTTAGTGATACTGTAGAAAGTCTTAAAACACTGACTGGGCTTGGGTTAGATGGACTCTCAGGATCTCTTCCAACTCACAGAGCCTTCTGGCCATTTTACCAAGAGGAAGACGAAGAAAAGATCTTGAGCTCATTGAAGGGAGGAATGTGCTTTATTTGTCACTGACTCACCTGTCCCCAGGGGCACGTATGATAACTATGTCAGTAGATATAATGGGCCTTATTGATCTAATGCGGGTCAGAGAGTTGGGACCGGAGCTGCTGTTTGCACCCTGGAGGCCCCTCCCACCTCGCCGATGGCTCCTCAATCTGGGCTGGCATCTTGAGACTTTGGTCTGCGTCAAGGAACCCCCATCTCGGACACCGGCCTTCAGCCTCCAGGGACAGAGGAAGGGAGGGCAACATCCCCTGGCCTCCCTCAGCGGGTGGAGCGAGGCAGGAAGGGCATTGTGGCTCCCCAGCCGTCTGCAGAGCTGGCCTAAACCCAGCGAGGATGCCAGGTGTCCTAAAAATACCAGTCCCCGTCTCAATGCCCACGTCCAGAAACCCCTGACAGTAACCATACGCCACCACCACACCACTCAAGGAAACCTTGGCAAATGTCAGCCACAGTTGCTCGTAATCTCGGGGAGGAGAGGCGGAGCCAGAAGTGACCGGCCTCTTTATCCGCATTGCCCAGATATAAACAATATCGGGGAATAATGGCAGGGAGATCCTTCCAGGTCTGTCTCCCAAACCCGCTCTCCCCGAGTGAAGCTCGGCCCTAATGGCTCCGGGGAGAGGCGGCTTATTGCCCTTATCTCCGCAGGCAAAAGCACCGCGGTGAAAGACGTTTTTGGTGCCGTGTTCTGGGCGTCTCGGTAATCCTCTCATTTATGTACCAGACAAGGGGATCAAAGCCCCTGGGGATGCGTGAAACATGTCGGGGCGGGGGGTTTTACATCCATCAAAGCTGACAAATGCTTTGTCCAGCTGACGGGGCAGCCAGATAGCCACCCTGAGGGACCGGGGGCTGCCAGGGCTGAGCGGAGGTGGCGGCCTGGCCATTCGGGTGCAGGGACGGAGGGGGACCCCCAACCCCCTCAGCACCCCAATGTTTGATACAGACAATGTTGTTTTCTCAATCCTACAAAAAGCGCTGTGCAGAAAAGCAGGCCCACGACGCCCTCCCAGGAACCCGAGGCCCTTCTCCGCGGACACTCAGAGTCACCCCGATGGAGACGCAGCAGGCGTGGGATGGGAACGGGACATCCCAGGAGAAAGGAGGTAGCGGGAAGAGACCAGAAAGCAGGCGAGAACCAAACTGGATATCGTCAATATTCTCTTTTACAAATCACAAGACTGTAGCGTCACTCGCAGCCAGGCCCGTCGCTGTCGTGGTCGCCGTCACGCGCTCCCATTCTGTGGGAGGACAGAGGCCACTCCTCATCCTCAGATAAGGGGGCTTACGTGAGACTGTGCCTCTGTGTATGTGTGACACGGAGAGGGAGAGAGGGGACCAGGAGCCGTGCCCGCTCCTTCCGCTGTCCCAACACCGGTAGCACAGATGGAACCTCTCGTAGGTTTGAGAAGCTGCCGTGACAGTCAGCGATCTGCACTCGTGCCCACAGATGTGGTTCCGGCTTCGTGACTTGTGTGCATTCCAGGGAAGCCTCACGGTGACCGTGCGGTTTCCATTGGTGAGTCGGATCTGGCTTCATGTTGCAAGTCTCCCTGGAAGTGGCAGGTGCCTGGAAGTGGCTTCTGGGAATGTCAGGGAGCACTCGCCTTCCGTCCGTGAGCCGCCTGCTCGGGTGTGAAGACAGCACGGTTGCCGGGGGGTGTGAAGACAGCACGGTTGCTGGGGGGGCATCTGGCTCTCACCGTTGCTCGCGGTCACTGTTCCCTGCCCCTGTGTTCCTCTGTGTCCCGCTACAGGGTTCGGGGTAGTATTTCTAGAACCAGAAGCTCAAGCACTGGGTCCTCCGTCTTCCCCATCATGAGCCGTGTCGGCGGGATCCGCCATCATCCCTCCGTCTCTGCGTCGCTCCCGCAGACCTGTCTCCACCTTACGGCCCAGGAAGCCACGACTCGGGGAGCACCTACGTACGGACGGGCCCCTTGGGAATCAGTGAGACACTTTTCCTGTGGAAACAACATAATACTTCCAGCTCCCAAATCCCCCAAACCCACGGCTTAAACCCACACATTTGCAACAAAAAGTCCATGCTGTTGCAAACTCATAATTTAAACGGAACAAAGCAAGAAACCTGACCGAGCAATCATTTTCCTTCCCCAAATGCTGGTTCTTGAGGAAAGATAGAAGAGGAAGGCGAAGGGATAGAGGGAGACTTTTGCCTTCATCTGTGGGGCGTGGGGGGATGGGGTTCCAGAGCACCCGCAAGTGCCGCACTGCAGAGATGGATGAACGTGTTCGGTTTTTAAATTGCATTTAGCCTCACACCTAACACATTTCCCTTTCATTAATACAGATCCCCTGCTACCTCTTATCCTTTATGATTGGGATCATGTAAAAATCTCTCCTCGAGATTTAAAATGAAGAGCGAGAGAGAGCAAGCTGGAGCTGGCGAGAGCCCTCCCCGAGACAGCGGGCGAGAGCTCCTGCGTGGCGGGAGCAGGGGTCTGATGTGAAGCTCACTAAGCTTTGGACAGAGGACCACAGAGGCTGGGCAGAGCTGAGGGCGGAGTGCAGCAACTTCAGGAGAGAAATGGGAGGGAAGGGAGAGAACTCGGTCCCCCAGATTTTGCTGCCGGCCACCAGATGGCAGCACTAGCCCAGAACAGCTTTGCTGCTTTCCTACAGCAAGAACGGCAGGTGGGACCTGTGAGCAAGGTGCAGCTCTTAAGTGTCAGGACCTGCCTGACTCTCCCACCCTCTCAAACAGGCGGAGGCCAGGGCAGGGGGCACCTGTCAAGGTGAGGGGTCCGGGATCCTGGTTCTGAGGTTTCGTGGGCTGCAGGGTGGGGTTGGGGCAGGCCGAGCCGTGTGGACGCTGAGGAAGCGGAACAGGTGGGGGGAGAGCGGAGTGGTCAGAGCCTGGAGAAAGCCCTAGAGCTAGAGGGGCCCAAAACAAACGCTGCCGGGAAGCCAGGAGTAAAAGAAGGATTTGCTCATTTCCTCGCTGAGCACGTATTTGCTGAGCACTTGCTATAAGCCGAGCCCTGTGCTAGGCACTGGGGCCGCAGCAGGGCAAAGACCGCTCTCGGGCCGTTACATTCCAGGCTTGCAAATGTCTAGACGTGTGCAGCCGTCTCTAGGAGTCAAAATGGGTCCCCCCAGACCTGATGGGTCAGGATCCCTCCCTCCCTCCCTTTCTTCTCTGTCATGTATTAATTAATTAATCCACTAATTAACTAATTGTGGGATTAAGCAGGTAGAACAGGGGAATGCGGTGGACAGAACATCTGGCTGCTCCCTTGACATCACTGATTTCGCTCGGGAATTGGAGTGAGAAGCAGGTGGGAGTCGGGCGCTGTCCTGGGGAAAGGTGCCCACCAGGGGCTGTGGATTCCGCTGCATCTTCCGCCCTGCCCAGACCCTGGGCTGGGTCGCCCGAGCTCAGAGGAGAGGCCAGAAGCCAAGAGAAGCAGCCAGACCCAAAAGGCTGTTCCACACTGGTGGTGAGAAGACTTTCACAAAACAGAAACAGAGTGTTTTACAGGAGGCTGAAAGGACTGGCTCAAGGTTTTAGAATTTCAGGGACTATGATGACACATGTGGAGCAGGGGCTTAGTCAACAAGAAGAAGGAAAGGAGGAAGGTATTTAGAAAGAAAGATAGAAGAGGAAGAATTTTGGTGCCAGACAAGGTGCAGTCCGATCTCAGCCAGTTGTTTGTCTTGGTCCCTCTAAGCCTCAGTTTGCTCATCTATAAAATGGGGATGAGAATAGAACCTACCCGCTGAGGTCAGAATTCAACAACAGGACCTACCTCCCACACCTGCAGGGTGTAGTAAGCACCTGGACATAATAGGCTCTAAATAAAGGGCAGCCAACGTTATTTTGGTGGTTTTGATTACGATTAAATGCGGTCCCCCTTGCGGGCAGGGTCCCTGGAGCACGGCGTCCACACAGCTAGAGTGGAAATTCCACCTGAGCCTTTTAACTAAGGCCCTGATGTGTCTGAATGTTTGTGTCCCCCAAAATTCATATGTTGAATTTTTGAATTCACATGGGGCCTTTGGGAGGAGATTGGGTCATCAGGGTGGAGCCCTCAGGAACGGCATTAGTGCCCTTATAAGAGGGACCCCAGAGAGCTCTCTGGCCCCCTTTCTGCTACATGAGGGTGCAGCCAGAAGTCTGCAGTCTGCAGCCTAGAAGAGGGTCCCCCCGCTGGAGCCCAGCCATGCAGGCACCCTGATCTCAGGCTTCCAGCCTCCAGAACTGTGAGAAATAAATTCCCACGGTTATGAGCCACCCAGGCTATGGAATGGCGTTTCGGTGGCACAAGCTGATTAACACATCATGGTCCTTTGTAAAGTAACGAAATGAGACCAGGCTGGCCCAACTCTGAAGCAGCCTTTCAGCTTCAAGTTCTGTGACTCCGTCACGACATTCTCCCCACCGACAGATGCCACTGACCACCTGCCTCTGTGGCCCATCACAGGGACCTTAGCATCTCAGAAGAGGACTTTTGGAGAAGCAAAACTCATAGGGGGCAGGTGCTGACTGGTATTGAGAGCTTCCCTGTGCCTGGGCACTGCATTGGGCACCCTGCCACTAATTGAAAGCTCAAAACCATTCCAGGCTAAGTAGGGGGGAGGTAGAAGAAGAGACTAAAGTTTACAGTGGTTCAGAGAACATCCCTCAGCACACCACAGCACCAGGTGTGTTAAGGGCGCATCCGTGGGGCACTGGGTCCTTGGGCCGGGCCCTCCTGGGCTGGGATGCTGCCGTCTCAGAGAGGTGCTCCCTGGCTCATCCAGTTCGCAGCGAGGCTCGTTGTTTACACCATCTTCTCTGAGACGAGAGCCCCAGCTGCCACTCAGCCCCTCCCAGCAGCAGGGAGAGTGGACATGCCTGACCAGCCGCTGGCCCCGGCCTGACCCCCGCGACCCCACAGTTATCACAGGGAGACAGTCCTGCGGTGGGCCCAGGACCACCAACGATGCAGCCAGGACAGGGCGGGGTGGAGCTGAGGGGGTCTGGGGGAGGGAGCCCTCCGGCCTTGGGCCAGTCCCAGCTCCACCACGGCGTGGAAGAAATGCCCTCTGCGTGAACGGGCAGTCATCAAAGCGCTGGCTGACACCTGCCGAGCACCCTGCTACACACACCCACCATCCCAACGGCCCTGTGAGGTAGGCACCGTTATTACCCAGATTGTGCGGCTGGGGAAACTGAGACACACAGCAGCGGGAGGGCAAATCGCTTGCCTGAATTTACTGCCCACCCCCCAGGAAGTGGCAGAGCCGGGACCTACATCCAGGCCTGTGGACTGCAGAGACCCCCGGAGCCCCCGCCTCTCCCCACTGCCCTGGGCGGAAGCCCCCTGAAGTCCTGCCGGAGCCGTTCCACATGCACCTGCCCAGGAGCCCTGGCGTGACCTGGGAGCTTGGAGCGATGACGAGAGAGTTGAGCGAGTTCCTGCTCGGTGGGTCGAGTGCCCACCGCTGTGGCCCAGCTCTGCTCCCTCAAGGGAGTGCAGCTGTCGTCTGAGAGCCCATCTAGCCGCGGGGAGGGAACTCGTCCAAGGCCACCGTGACCTACCTGGTTGTGTTGTGTCTCAAGTCCCAGCAAGACTGGGCACAGCTGTGATTCAACTCAAGGGACCAGCCATAGAATCCTGGGCTGCACCGAGGTCATTTCCGCCAGCCCCATGCCTCCCTCCACAAGCCTGGGCTTTCTGCTGCGGCCCCGCCCAGACAGCAGGAGAAGGGGGCACCGTGGGCCTCGGGGGCTTCCCCTTATATGCTGTTAGGTTGAACCAAAATTCAATTACTTTTGACCTACAAAAATGGAGGTTTCATATGGTTCACCTGAGCCTTGAGAGGGTCACAGTGACCTGACAGAATTTACTGGAAAGCCCTGATTGAAACCCTCAAATCACACTACTCCAAGTGGGGTTCTGTTGTTCCCGAAAGCCAGGGGACATTGGATAGGAGCTTTCTAAGTGCCAGGTTCTGCCCCAAGCATTCGAAATAACCCTAGGAGATAAAACTGTTATAATTTTCGTAAGAGAAAGCTGAGGCACAGAGAATTTAGGTAACTGGCAGAAAGCACGCGGAGGTTGGCCCGGAAGACACAGCCCTGAGGGTCAAGGGTCTTCACTACAGAGCAGCTTCCTCCACTCGCAAAGGCCATCAGAACCCGGAGGGAGCTGTGCTTTGTACCCAAGCAGGGGCTGAACTAGGAACAGACGCCCAGTCTGAAAATCCAGGTGACTTCTCCAAAGACCAGAGATGCCTGCTCCCTAAGCTCATCAAGGGATTTTACGTAGAATTTCCAAAGCTCCCCTAACCCCAGGCCCCGCAGACTTCCCTAAGGTTCTGTACGAAGAACCCACTCTCCCGAAGTCGTGCCGACCCCTTGAAGGGGTAAGGGAGCCTGACCCACAGACTGAACTCCGTGTTGCGGAGGTGAAGATTTGGTTAGTCTGAACTGTTACTTTCAAGGATGTGAATTAACCAAGAGGGATGGACCGAACATCATCAGAGAACCGCTTTAAAGGAGGAGGTTCATGGTGAGCACATTCAGCAGGTTTCTGGAGGTTCTCGGAAGGCTTTGCAAGTTTTTTCCCCACTCAGATGAAATATTTCCCCTTTACGCCGGGGTGGTAAATTCAATTTTCTCGAGGAGTGTCCAAAAAGTTCACCTTGGCTTGCCGGAATTATAGACAGAGTTGAAAGAGACCTAACGTCATGTAATCTTTTCTCTTAATTTTACAAATGAGGAAGCACCGGTGATGATGATGATGATGGTGACGATGGTGATGATGATGATGATGGTGACGATGGTGATGACAGTGACAATGGTACTGGGTTGCTGACACTGCTCAGCTGGGTTCTGGGTGCTTTATTTCCACTTTTCAACACCCCAGGGCTTGGCATACATCTGACATCTCTTTGACTCCCACTCGTGCTTTTCCTGTACCCATTGCACAGATGGGGAAAGTGAGGCAGGCGAACGGCACGGCTGAGGTCCAGGGAGGCCTGTGGTACCACGAGGCCCTGCTGGGGCTGGCCCCGCCCACTGCCTGGGAAATCCAGGTGACTCCCATTCCCCGTGGGTTAGTCACGTGTGTGTGAGTGCCACTTCTCCCTGAGGCCACCTCCAGTGGAGACGGTCCCTCGCTCCCTGCCAAGGATAAGGGCACAGAATGAGTCACCCCAGGGGTGAGGAACGCTGCAGGAGACCCAGGGCTGGCATCGACTAGGTCCAGTGGGACCTCCTGCTTTAGGGGGAAAGTCTGTGCGGTGGCCCGCCCATGTGTTGGCAGTCACGGCACCCTGGGTCCAGATCCCGGTTCTGCCGTGTATTTTCTGGTGACCTGGGGCACTTACCATCTCTAGTGTTCCTTCATTTGGGAAGTGGGCACCCCAGTACTCCCTGTTAGGATTATGTAAAGGGGAAAAAGTAAAAGGCATGCGCCCCTCCTGGCCCAGCGGCTGGCCCACAGTAGGCACACAATCCTTGCTAGGTGCCACTCCTGTCGTCGGAGGAAGAGAGGGCCATCCTTTGGAACTGTTCTCCTTGGGGTGGGGTCACAGCTGTGGCTTTGCTGCTGGTGGCCGGAAGTCCCTGTCCCTCTGCCCCCATTAGGATGCTGAGCGGAGGGTCTCGGCTACCATCAACCCGACCCGCCGGTCCTCTCCGCTGGCGGGTGCCGGCCTCCCGCATGCCGGGCGATAAGCGGTGATGGACTGTCCCCAGGCGCACGGCAGAACCGGGCTCCCCACGGTGGGCGCTGATAACCCGGGGGAGGGCACTGTTGGGGGAGGAAGTGGCAGGAATGGGGCGGGGGGCCAGTAGAGCCCAGGGCAGGACCCAACCCGGGGTCACGTCATCCATTCTCTGCCACCAGGCACAAATGCACCGACCCATCCATCACTCCCCACTGGCCTGGCCTTTTTCTTCTCCAAACGCATTAATGCAGCCTCACGCCCGCAGACTAAGCAACGTGGGACAGAGCAAGATGCCACGTCCTCCCTTATCCGCCTCTGCCCATTAGCCCCGGCTGCTCCCTCCCCAGAGGTCGTGGGGCTCTCTTCGGTGGGTGTCACTGGGGTCCCTTTGCTGGACAGTTACATACATGCGCGTGCGTGATGAGTGTAAACTTGGGTGTGTGAATTACGCCGTGAGTGTTTTTCTGCACCGTTCCCCTCCCTTGCTATGTCTTGGTCACGTTCCCAAGTCAGAACCTAGCGAAGTGCCCACCACGGTAAGGGCAGGACAGCGTCCCCAAAATAAGTGTGCCCTCATGTCCTTACGTCGTCCCCATTGCTGTGCCGCGGTTTCCACGTTGATCGCTAACACGTCGCAGCGAAGAGTACGCTTGTGTATCTTTGGGAACAAGGGCGTGGTTTGCTGCAGGATGATTTCCTGGAAGTGCCATGGCTCGTCGATGAGTGGATGCAGCAACATTCTGGAAGCCAAATATGCTTCCCCAAAAGGCTCGAATCACATTATACTCCCACCAACCTCTTTTTTCTAAAAAGAGAACCCGTTTTGTCACATTGTCACCAATATTATCAGACATTAGGAGTCTGGCCATTTTGTCATCTGATGGCAAAAAATTAAACACCGCTGTTTATTAGTAATTTGTGCTGTCCCATTTGCTGGTGCGACCGAGCCCCTTTCCCTGTATTATGAGGGGTCTGTGGTTCTCTTTCTGGGCCGACACCGTGCTTATCGTCCATCCATTTGTCTTTGGGCTGTTTGGGAACGGGAAGAACTTCCTAAGTTTTCTCTGCGGTAATCCTTTCTTATACAGCACTGCAAATACTCTCTTCCTGCCTGACACTTACCGTAACTGCTCTCGATGCCCTTCGTGAGCTTTCTCTCTGCAGGATTAGCAGCAATCCCATCCTACACCCCTGGACGTTTAATCCACATTTCGCCCGCTGAAATGTCATGCAAATACTAACAGCTGCACTCTGTTGAACACCCTCCTTGTGCCGGGCTTTCTGCTGAGTCCTGGACAAGCGTGGCCAGGTCCCTTCGAGGCGAGTTCACTGACTAGTGAACGGGGGTGACACCCGAGGAGGAGGCTCGGGACCCGACTGCCCCGCAGGGAACCATGTGGCAGAGCAGGACTGGAGCCCGGGCCCATCGGGCCAGACCGCTGTGCTTCTCATCCTCCCAGCGTCAGCCGGCTCTTCCTGTGACTCGAGCCATCCTTGCCTGACCTGCTGTGTTGTTTAGGGTTAACGTGTGACTAGTGTGGGGTGTGGACAAAGAGCAATGCAGCCACTTGTCTCCATTCGTATATTGGAAAAATATCCATTGAGCACTTTCTACCCTCTGGGCCCTGTGCTGGGGCTGGGAACACTGTGAGGGACAGAGGGGACAGGGGCCGACCATTCATCGTTTTGCTTTATCGTTTGCTCATCCCAGGATTGCTGGGATGCAGGGACACCACACATTTTTCTTAATCTCAGATGTGGCGTGTGGGGGCGGGGGTGGGCCTACTGTGTAATGCTGGGGCTAGGAATGAGCAAGGTGATGTCATCGCCGTCACGAGGCGGCCTTGGAGGTAAGCAAGAAACACTGTAATCAAGCAATGACACCAACGGCGAAAAGCTTGTACAGCTCCGTGATTTCCTCGCTAGACCCCTGCTTTGGTCACGTATGTGTAGGCACACACGCATACACATGCGCATGTATGTGCCCCTCCCTCCTCCAGCCCCCAGAGCAGCGGGCATAGGCTGTATCTGGCCCTGGACAGCAGGAGGGCGTGCAGCCCAGCCCTGTCTGTGCACGGCCGGGTCCTGGTGGTTCCTGGGAAAAGGCCACGCACAGTCGGGAGCAGTGAGCAGGAGGCTAATTTTAATCAAGAGCGGCAGAGTGACCTTGGCACAGAAGGGAGGCGCCCACAGAGATGCCCCTAGATGGTGCCCTGGCCCTTCCAGGAGACATCAGGATGAGAGGGGAGGGCTCCCCGTGCCCTCCCACATGCGCTCCCTGCTGTCAGCTTCCGGGCAGCGTCCCCTGCACCTCATCAGTCCTGGTAAGCCGCCTTCAGACCCCTCAGGACTGGCTCCCATCAACCCCTGTCAGCCTCTGGGACCCACGGGCGCTGGTGGCTCCGGGGCCAACTTTGGAAAGGATGGGGCCGGGATGGGGTGGGGAAGGGAGCAGGGGTCTGGCAAGCTGCGCTCCCAGGTGACCCAGGGAAGGTGCCGTCTGGTCCGGGCTGGGCTCTCAAGCATGTTTGCAGGAAGGGAGCAAGCGTGTATTGACATCCTACTGTATGCACCGCATTATGCCTGAAGCTTTAGGTACATAGTCTCACTTCATCCCCGGCTTCCCTTTGAGACAGGCATGCTGTGCCCATTTTAAAGATGATGAAATGGAGGCCCAGAGAGTTAAATAATTTGCCAGGGATCCCACAGCCAGTAAGAGGCAGAGCCAAGAGGTGACAGGAGCCTGACACGACTCCTCCAAATCCTGTTCTTCACCCACAGTGCGACCTGCAACTGGCAAGGGCGCCGGGCCGGAGAGGAAAGCTCTGGCTGGGGGAGGCTCTGCAGAGGCTTGGGGACCTGGGTATGTCCCAGCTGCGTAAGCCTGGCAGGTGACCTCAATCCCAGGAGCCTCAGTTTTCTCATCTACAAAATGGGACCAGTCACCGCATCCGCTCCTCAGGGCACCCTGCTGGCTAAGTGAGACGGTCCCACAGGAGGCGTAACACAGGCCCGCACGTGGCATTGCTGGCATCGGATTGCGATCAGCGTCCTTGCTCATGTGCACGGCGGCACCCTGCTTCTGGGAGTGAGGACACATGGGAGAGCTCCTCAGAGTGGGGCCTTGTCTCACTTATGGCCGTTTCTCTTTGGGGTCACCAAAGGCCTGATAAGTCACAGAGTCCCCAGTTGGACATATTCTGCATGGACCCACAACCTCTAGCATTTCCCCGCTGTGTCCTGGACACTCCCCGGGGCTATGCTAAGTCTCCGGCTGTGTCAGGTGGAGCTGTTACTCAGAGCTCCCGACCTCGGGCAGGGGACCCTGGCCACATCGGCCCTGCAGGGACTGCTGCACAGGCTCAAGCTCAAGGCTCCGGTCAGCCCGGTGGCCTCACCAGCACCAGATGTTTCTCTTCCTCCCCTCTTTTCTGCCGGGCGTTCGTGAACCTTCCTGTCATCCTCCAGGAGCGTTTGCTTAACCTTGCTAAAAGGATTGCCCCTCCAGGGCCACTGAGAGGCCCCGCGTGGTTGTGTCTGCCCAAGAGCACATCGAACCTCAGTGCCTTGGGGGTCCCTCGGGTGCTGACCACAGAGCCAAACCTGGGACTCAGGGTTTGGCCCCTCACTTTCTAGGGACATGCTGGTGAGTGACAGGCTCCATGTCCCTGCTTTCCTCCAAAATGAAAGCAGCCACACATCCGAGAGGCTGCTGTGAGGACGCCCCCAGCCCCCACCACGGCGAGGCACGGAAACCCCTCTGTAAACTGTGGAGTGCTGTGCCCACGCACTGATGAGCAATTGCTTTAAAGACGCTACACTCTGTTCCATTCGATAAAGACCTATTCTGGCATGGTTACGGAATGGAATTTTCCAGTGAACCAACTATTCTGAGGGGCAGAGTTCTCAAATATAAAGGTTACCGTTTTCCAGAAAAACCTGGAGTAAACTATCACCTGCCCACCAGGAAGCCAAGGGGAGCACAGGGAAGCGGTGTGGCTGGGCACCGGCAGGCCCGGGCCAGCTCTCACTGTGCAGCTGCGGATCTCTGGGCAAATCCCTTACCAGGCCTCAGTTTCCCATTTGTGAGAAGGGGAGAGCGGTGAGAGTGTTGGGCTAGATGACTGATTTTCAAAAAAAGTTTTAAAGCCAGACCCTTGTACAACAGAGGAAGAGGAGTGGCGAGTCTGAAGTGGGGTGGGCACGCCTGCACGCCCACCTTCTCATTCCCCTGCCCCATCCCGCCCTGAGCCTCCTGTTCCTGAGAACCCGAGCAGCACAGTCTGAGACGTCCAGGAAGAATGGCCTACCATTTGCCAGCTGTGTGGTCTTGGGCCAGTTACTTACCCTCTCTGGGTCCCAGTTTCCTCATCTATAAGATGAGGACCATAAGACCCACCTCTTGGGGTTGTCTACAGTCCCCCCAGGCAAGAGGACAGCAATCACGTGGCCCAGATGCTGCAGGCACGGCCCAGATGTGCAGCTGAGAGAATGCAACTCCACCGCCCGAGTAACCTCTCCTGCCAGGAGGGCAAATGCCCAGAGCAGGAGGTGATGCCCATCCATTCTTTTTCTCTCAATCTCTCCCTCTCTTTTCTTCCTCCCTCTCCCTCTCCTCTCTTCACACACTCACACATTTCACTTTCTGCCTGGGAATTGGAAGGCTCCTTTAACATTTTTTTAGGCGCCAACAAAAGCGCACCGGAAACCGGTTCCGTTCTGGGCTCCGCCAGGCCGAGCGCGCCCCCTGGTGGAGAAAACTCTCATTCGTCCTTGGAGATTTGGCGCCGCCTGCCCTTCCCCAGGACAAGCTGGGAAGCGAGCAGAGCAGGAGGCGAGGAAGGCGCCTGCCTCGCCTGAGAACGTGCCTCTGAGGGTGTGCTGGTCTCGTGGGTTCTTTTCTGATTTTCGCAGGTTGTCCCTTGCAAGCATCAGCTGGGCCTGCAGGTCTGGGACCTGACACAGACGGCCCTCCAGGTGACCGGAGCCAGTCTTCCAAACCTCACGCAGCCTAGCCCAGCGGTTCTCAATCCTGGGTGGACATTAGCACCAGCTGGGGACATTTAAAATATGTGAGCGCCTGCCCAGGCCCCACCTGGAATCCGGCACTGGTGATTCCAACGCGCTGCAGGGCTGAGAACCCCTGATCCCGGCCAGGGAGCAGGGAACACCTGCTCCCCTGCAGCGGCTTAGGGGGCCTGCGGAAGACAGGGCTTCCCCACCCAGCCTCAGACCTGCGCATCAGCAGCTCTGACGGAGAGGCCGAGGACGCTGTACGGTAAACAAAGCCCACAGGTGAGGTTTGTGAAACACTGGGCGACCCTTCTCACCTTTAAGGGAAGGCGGGGGTCCAGGAGCCTGGACAGCCTGGGACCCGAGTTGTGGGGAGACACCTCACAGGGGCCATGGAGGACTGGGAGGTGGTGCCCAGCCAGACGTCCCTGCTCACAGGGGCACAAAGGGACTTGTTTCTTATGCTATGACATCAGCTCCCTCCTCGGCCCTGTCCCCACAGGAGCCATGTCCTCTCAGTGCCCCGGGCAGGTGAGCCCCAGCGGCCTGGGGTTGTCTCTGCCATGTGCCACACCGGCAGAAGCAGTGACTGTGTGGTGTCCTATGTTCCTGCTTAGCTCCGACCAGCTGCCCCCGGGCACAGGCTCTCGCAGGGCAGTTCCCTTCCTCCAGTGACCCGGGACCTGGCCTGACCAGGCAGGGGCCGAGCTGCGTTTTTTTCCTGACAGATTCAGCAACCACCTCTCCCAAAGAGCCCTCTGGTCCTGGGGAGGACAGGGGCCCCACAATTTCTGGAGCCCCCACTGTCCCCAAGAGCAGGGTGCCCTGCCTCCAGGGTCCTCTGCCACCAGCATCCTGGGCTGGCTGGGGGAGACCTGTCCACCTGGGCTCCTCGGCCAGGCCCCAGGCGCACCTGTCTCCGGAATGCTGTGCTGCCCCACACGGCACGTGCCACGGCCGGCAGAGAGCGCCAAGAACGGGGTTCAAATCCCAGGCCCAGCATCGACCACCTAGAGATAAGCTCAGTGCCTTGGACCCTGGTTTCCTCATGATAGCAATGACATCGCCACCGCCCCACCTCCCTGCCAGGGCCGCTGGAGAATCGTGCTAAGTGAGCGCTGTGCAAATCGCACACTCCGTGGCCGGGTGGCTCTCCAGCCCTGCACCCCTGCAGTAGCTGCCTACCTCACAGGGGTTCTCCCGGCCGCACCCCCGGAGGCCTGCAGCTCTGCTCCCACCCCACCCCCATCCTGCCAGTGATGGCTGGGGTGTGTGTGAGCTCTCTGTGCCTCAGTTTCCTCCTCTGGACGAGGGGTGGTAATAGTCCTAGCTCGTGGGGTTATCACAGGGTCAGAGGAGTCAAGGGGTTCAGGGGAGAGGAAGCCGCGTCCACAGGGGGGCCCGGGGATCGTGTGTGATGCTGTGACGGGGGTCCGTGTCATTGCACTTTTGCCCAAACCCACAGAATGTGCAACACTAACAACGAACCCCAATATAAGCGATGGACTTTAGTGAGCAGCAATGCGTCAGTCTTAGCGCGTCAATTGTAACAAAAGGACCACACCGTCGCAACGCTGTTACTTTCTGCTGTTTTTCCTGTCGACACAAACTGCTCAAACATTCAGTCTATTATAAACAAAACAAAAAAAAACGACTAGTAGGGAGCCCCCTGTGTTCCTTGATGTCTCCACCCCTTGGTCCCTGCCCGTCCTGGGCGCCCCTCCCTGCTCAGCCCAGCGAGGCGCCCGGCAGCCGCGGATCTGCGAGGCGAGGGCGCCCCCTGCCGGCGCGGAGAGGCAGTGACCGCGGGGCCGCGCTGTCCCCGCACCACTCGGGCACGCCCCTCACGCACGTCACGTACGCGCTGTCCAGGCTGGTCAGTAGGAACCACGCGGAAAAGGTCAGACTTGTGACTTTATTATGGAACAGCCCCAAGTGTCGGGGCGCAGCCTGCGTCAGGGCTCCCCTGGAGCGGCGTCCAGGACAGCGGTCCCCAACCTTTTTGCACCAGGGACCGGTTTCGTGGAAGACAATTTTTCCACGCAGGGGAGGGGAGTGGGGGGTGGGTGGAGCCCAGGCGGCGGTGCCAGCCACGGGGAGCGGCTGCAAATACGGACGAAGCTTCTCCCCCGCCGCTCACTCGCTGCTGTGCGGCCACACCCCCTCTCCTACGTGTCATGGAAGAGCATGGGTCTGCCGCCTGGAGGTTGGGGACAGCAGGTCTAGGGGATCCCGTCCTGCTCCTGCAGCTGCAAGGGTGGGCACAGGGGTGGGGTCCCCCGCAGGTCGGAGCAGCAGGGCTCCCGTCACCTGTGGCCCACGTCCTGGCTGTGCCACCGGCCCAGGAGCCTTGATGACAGTCACGTAATAATGTGCCAGGCACCGATGCCAACACCTTACCGGCCTAACGTCGTCCTCAGGACAAGACATCTGACATGGGTACCTATGTGGTCCTTCCCCGTTGTACAAACGAGGAAGTGGGGCACAGAGAGGCTAGTAACTTGTCCGAGGCCACACAGCCAGGGAAGGATGGGTACACTGGGCTGCTCGAGTCCCTGCCGGGACCCCCCTGCGAAGCCGCCTCTGCCTCTGGTTTCCTCATCTGAGAAATGGGCGCCTCGTCCCTGCCTGTCTTCCACGGGAGGTGACCCGGGCGGCGGGCGGGCTAGGGCTGCAGCTCGTACTGCTGCTCCGTGGCCGTGTAGAAGTCCTCGAGCACCGACTGCAGGAACTCGAAGGTGGGGCGCTCCTCCGGCCGGCTGCGCCAGCACTCGGCGATGACGCCGCGGTACAGCTCGGGCGGGCACGTGTCGGGGCGCGGCATGCGGTAGCCGCGCTCCAGGCAGCGGATGACCTCGGGGTTGCTCATTCCTGCGGGCGGAGGGGACAGAGAGCCTGGGCGGGGGCCGGGAGGGTGGGTGCTGCCACTGAGCGCAAGAGTACCTGGGGGCATGGACCCCGCCGTCTCGTCTCACCAGCTGGTGCCACCTTTACACATCCCTTTATTTACGTTTTATTGCTCAGGGAACAGCTGGACATGAGGCTGTGGATTGTTCTCCTGAACGTGGGGCGCCTCCTCCATGGGTGGGGCCCTGTCTTATTACCTGCGATTGCCCGGGACACAGCTGAAGCCTGTTCAGGGGGCGGGTGCTCCCTGAACGCTCACCCAGGGCTGCCCGGCCCTTCTGACTGGGGATGTGGGGGTGTCTGGGGGCCCGGAGTCCACCACTCTGCCTGCTCAGATGGGGCTTTTCTGGAGTAAATTTGATTCCAGTTTGGGGGGCCCATGTGACCTCTGCTGGAGGAAGGGGGCACAGCCCTGAGGCCCAGAGCAGTGGGCATGAAGGGGGCAGAACCCACCCCCTGAACAGCATGCCCAGGCCTCTGTCCCTGCTACAGGGGCCCCACTCTGACACGAATGTGGCAGCCACAGGCACCAAGGATGGGCCACCTGCTGTCAGGGCCATCCTGGAAAGCAGGGGCGCGGGAGAGCTGCAGGCGCGGCCCTACCTGGGTACGGCACCCGCCCGTAGGTGACGATTTCCATCAGGAGGACCCCGAACGACCACACGTCCGCTTTGATGGTGAACACCCCAAAGTGGATGGCCTCTGGGGCGGTCCACTTGATGGGGAACTTGGCCCCTGCGGGAAAAGCCACGTGAAGCTTGAGAGGTCATCACCGGCCTCCCCTTCCCTGTCCCCAACCCCTGCTGTCCTGCCCGCGCCTCTGGCCCCCACTGCTGGGCCTCGCAGGCTTGGCCGCTGGACACCACAGAGATGTGGCCGGGGAGTCACCAGGACACACCAGGACCCGTGGCCAGGTAAGAGCAGACATGGGGTCTGCAGCACAACAGGGCAACATGGACACGAACGCCATTGCCGTCACCCCCAAGTGGATCTTTGAGAAGAGAGTAAGCGGCCCCACTGAGCAACCAACGCGTGCTTCCATCCGGAATGGAAGAGTCTTTTTCTGCCACGTACAGGCCTTATTCAATAATAGAGACTATCTGTTTAACTTGTCCATGCCTCAGTTAGTCCTTTCCTGCACAGGGGAGATGGTGACACATGACTCCTGGACCCCCCAGGTCACTGTGAGGAAGGACTCGCATCCTGATTCAGGTGTGAAGTTTGCTGCTCACACATTGCAGCTGTTTCCCAAGGTGTGCTCTGTGAAAGCCCAGTTCTGCGGGACATTAATAGGACCCAGGTGGAAATAGTACTGGGGGCTGAAACTAGTTTGGGAGACACCAGGTGAGGCGAATGTGAATTGTTTCTTGGCTGCAGGACTTCTCAGTGCCTTTAATATGTTGATGTGCATTGGGAATCTCCAAGGCAGGAAGGGAGATGAACTGCAGTTTCTCCAAACCTACCTTATCCTAAAGCCATTCCTCAGTGGGAGGTCTTGAGGCATTACTACTCTGCTGAACACAATTAGGGAAACGCTGGTCTAGAACTGCAGAAACTGTAGTGCTCGCAGGTCTCTGCGCACGGGGCTGTGCTATGTAATGTCAGGGAGAAGTTCAAGGGAGGGGGGAGGTAAGGCCCAAGGTCTCCCCTGCGGTCGTGGGGCTCTGCTCACCCTCCTGGGCAGTGTATTCACTGTCAATGATCCGGGCCAAACCGAAGTCAGCGATTTTGCAACACAAGGTCTCAGACACCAGGATGTTGGCCGCCCGCAGGTCGCGGTGGATAGAATTCATGTGCTCGATGTACGCCATCCCTTCGGCGATCTGAGGGAATAGGCCACAGGTGAAGGACGGTGTGGCGGCCTCCATGCCGGGGTCGAGCCCACCCCACGCCCCTGCGAGGCCCCTGTGGGAAGGGCCCACCAGCCTCTGCAGAAGCAGCCTTGCCCCCTGGGAAGGCGCCGGGGGAAGGACAGCGGGGTGGGGGTGTTCTGGTTGCTTTGGTGGGCGTGGGGGGGGTTCTGCTGCTGGGGAAGGAGCTCATTCTCGGAGGGGAGTAGAAAGGGGGCTCAGCTGCTCCTCAGCTGGACAAGCCCAGGCCCCCAGAAACCCAGAACGGCAGAGATGTTGTCATCAGAGATACGGGGGGGCCGCCTGCACCCCTCCCCTCCTTGCCCCTTCTCCCGGCGCAGGGAAGGAAGATGGCAGACAGAGGTGGGGGGGGAGAGGAAAACAAGGGAGGGGCCGGAAGGAGAGAGGAAGGCAGGAGGGAAGAGAAAAAGTGCCACCAGCCTACCCCCGGCAGGCTGGAGGCACTGCTCTTGGAGCTGGAGCCCTCGATGGGGACAGGTGACCGCCAGCTACCTCCCTGAGGGGTCCTAGTCCTGACCCAGGACAGGAGGGGAGTGGTCTCCAGGGCACAGGGTTGAGGCACACATAGGATGAGGTGGCCACGGCTGAGGACCTAACCTAGCACCTGGCCAGCGGCGGGCACTCGGGGGCCAGGAGCAGGACCCAGATGGACGGGCAGCCGAGACAGAGGAGCCCTGGTCTCTGTTCCCCGATCACCAGCGCTGGGCCAGCGATAGCGGTTTGTGGCTGCCTCGATGCCTTTTAGCAGAGGAAAGTAAGGATTTATTCACCCAATTGATGGATGGAGAAACTGAGGCAGAGAACACAGAGCCAATTCACCCCCTCCGACCAGCTCCTGCATGGAGGCAGCCCTGGAGCTGACTCGCTTCTCCTCGTGCTTCCGTTTGCATCGGTTCACGCGTGAATCCACTCACCGTGGATTCATTCACTGATTCCCTCACTAAATCACTCAGTCCACGCACACTTCTCAGCATGGGGCTGTGGGGGACACGAAACTGAACACTAAGCGCGTGTGAGCAGCCTTTGACGGGACTCATTCCGATAACTAATATTTATTGAGCTGTACCAAAAATATGAAAACCCCAAAAGTCAAGTAGGGCCCAGATCTGCTCTCAAGAAGCCACCACGCACAAGGCTACCAAGAACACATGAGCTAAGGGCCCTCTAGCAGTCTCTTGTCTGGTGACTTAGTAGAAATGACATTTGACTCAGGTCACGAATGCCGAGTAGGATTCCACCAGGTGAGAAGAGGACACTGTGGGCATCATGGGCAGAGGTGTAGCGGGGCAGGTAGCCCAGGGAACGGTGCCACGTGGCTGCAAAGTAGGGCACCTGGGCCTCGTGGGTGGGCCAGAGCTGGCCGTGGAGAAAGGGTCCTGGGGGGGCTTTGCATTGCATCCCACAGAGTAGGAAAAGAAGGACCCAGAAGGGCGCTGAGTTTGTGCGCGTGTGTGCGTGTGCGTGCGTGGTGAGGGTTAGCACCGTCAGGACAGAGTTTAGAAGCTGTTCTGAGAGGTTCTGATTTTCTGGTTTCCTAGCCCTGGATGTGTGACCACTTCTAGGTTTTAAACTCAGATGGCCTTTCACATCCCTTACCCCTGGGTGACCCAAGATTTCCCGAGGGCTTGCAGTGGGGACCGAGCAAGAGACAGGAGAGCACGAGAGAAGGAAGCACGGGCTTATCGCTGTCATGTGGTTCAAACCCCGTTACCAGCGCTCGTTTTCCAAAACCATCGCACCAGCCTGCTCAGACTGACGTCTGCTCACCTCAGCGGAAAAAAGGCACCGTGACATCAGTTCCTGCAGACACTAATAGCGGACGAGGCCGGGCGAGGTGGGGCGGGCCGTGTGGGGTGGTGGGAAGGAAGGTTCCCTCTCTGTAGCTGGGGGTGTGTGTGTACCTCGCGGGGTGACCACAGACCAGAGCTTTTCCGCTGAGAGTTCCAGTTTTAACGACACACACACGGGGCCACCAGATGTGTTTCCTGCCAGTCAGAGCCCTCGGCTAAATCTCGGGGAGGGAACATCCCACCTCTCTATTCTGCTCTTCACCTCATGGAGTCTGGAAAATTCTGCATGTGAACCCAAGGGTCACTGAGGACCAGTCCAGGGCAGCTGAGATCTGACCCCCGAGATTCCCTGATGGCAGCAGTTGGGGTCCTCTAGGCTCAGGGAGGTGACACCCCCAGCACTTGGAGGAGACGCGTGCCTGCCCGTCAGCCTGGGGCCAACCCCAGGGCTGTGCGAGGACTCAGGGCTCCTGGAACAGGATCAACATTTTCCGAGTCACCTCCCACAGGAGGCGTTTGTGGGCACCGTGTGAAGTAGAGAAGAACACGCCTGCCTGTACCGTGTTACAATAAGTGCAGCTCTTGCCAACTCTGCGGGGCTCCCACAACACTAGTCCCCTCTCTTCCTTTGCAAGGGGGCAGCCTCGTCCATCACGGCTGCCCAGGACCGAGGGGCCCCTCCCCGCTTCCTTGTGGCTGCCCGTGGATGCTCGAGCAAGCACAGCAGGTGACCTGAGGGACTTGTGCCCAGAGGGAGGCAGGTGGGCTCTGGTCCCCCCTGGCTGAGAAGAGGACGGATGGTAGAGTGTGAGCAGCACCTCAGACAATGAGACGACACACTGAGACACTAGGGGGCTGGGAGAAACCGGTGGTGCAAAGCCACCACCTGCCGTTCTGCACACATCCATTTATACATCTGGAAGATTATTACTTCGTGTTTTCAGTCCTTCACGGTCCACCCTAGAGCTAACTGACATGACCTCTAAGGAGTTGATTTTGTTGCAGAGCACAGGGGAGAGGGGCTTGGTAGTCCACCAACCTGGGCGGACATGTCGATCAGTCTTGGGAGGGACAGTCTGCCGCCTTCGTCCGTCTTCAGGAAGTCCAGCAGGCACCCTAGGACGAGAGAAGCTGCTACTGCACTTCTGCAAGGCGACCCCCTGCGGTGCCAGCCTGTTCCAGCTGTCGGCTGCCCCCCACCTGGGAGCAGGAAGCAGGTAGTGGCTCTCTTGGGCCTCTCAGGGCACCAGGAAGGAAACGCCTGAGCACTTATGATCTTCGTCACAGGAATTCCAAGCTCAGGCCTCGCCGCGCAGCTGTTACGTTAGACAGCTGATACGCCGTCGGCTGCCCAGAAGAAGTTAGGTCTCAGCCAGGTTCAGGGACCTGTGTGAGGTCACACAGCCGGCAGCTGGGAGCAGAACCCCAGTTCTGACTCTAAGGTCAATGCCCTTTCCCGACGTGACACTCCCTCGTGTTGACCTTGCTCCCTTGATCCTTGCTGACAGACACAGGCTGCCTCCGGGGACCCAGTGTCAATAAGAAAACATCAAATCGTCCCCGAGCTTGATGCGGGGGACACGTGAATATCACATGTGGGATCAAAGAGCCGGAGGGACGCTCACCCGAGGTTCAGCCCAGGGGGGCACACAGAGGAGCCACTGTGCCCTCAGCACAGTCTCGGACTCTGGCCCCCTTGGTGACAGTCATTAAGGAGCTATGTTTGATCCTACAGGAGCAGCGGGAGTCAGCGTCGGTGGGGTGGGAAGGAGGTCAAAGGCTGAGGCCCACCCCAGGCCCCTGTCCCATGGAACCAGGCCACGCCGTGGGCCTCAGAGGCTGTCTGGCCTGCCCTCTCCCATCCCGTTTGTACAATTGTAAAAGGTCCCGTGGCTGGGAGGTGGCAGGACTGGAACTAGAGCCTGTCCCTGGACGCATGGCCACCTGCTCTTTCAACTTTGCAATGCTCGGTCCCTCCCAGCAGGTGTCCAACAGGGCTGGGCACAGAAGACGCCCTCCCAACATGTTGGCTGAGCTGCCCTGAGCTGGGAGCACAGCTCTGTTACCACCCCTCCACTCTCCTGTTTCTCATTCCTGCCCTGCTGTCCCCACGCCGTGCCACACCCTAGATCTGCAGGACACTGGCTAACTGACCCCCGCCGTGACCCCTGGCCTGGCAAACCCACTGCCCCATCAGCCTCAGGCTCCCCCTCTAAGCCTGGACTCCACCCCCTCCTCGAGGACACAGCCCTGCGGGGGCACCACCTCTGGCCATGTACTCGGTAACAATGTAGATGGGCTCCTTGGTGACCACGGCGTAGAGCCGGACCAGCCTCTCGTGCTGCAGAGTCTTCATCAGGTTGGCCTCACCCAGGAAGGCTTCTGGAGACATCGTTCCCTCCTTCAAGGTCTTGATGGCCACCTTCACATTGTTTCTGTAATAGCCTGAGCCGGGGGAGGGGGAAGGAAGGAGCCACTCAGAAGATGGAGAGTTTGCTCGGAGGTGATCCCTTCACCCAGACTGACATAGCTCCCCGGTGCCACCCTTGTTCTAGGTGGGGAACAAAGGCCAGAGCTGACTGTGGCCAGAGCTGGATTCTGCCCCTGCTCGACCCCCGTGACAAGCCACAGCAGCTGTGCTGTGTCTCCACGACCTTATCTGTAAAATGGGTAGACATGGACTAGCCTCTGCCCTTCCTCCCTCGCAAGCCTTCACAAGGGAGGATGACACCCTGTTCAAATGCTCAGCCTTCTGTCTTCCGCAGCCACGTCTGGGCTTCAGGGTGCCAGGTGGGGACAGGGGCTCCGGGCATGCACACACTCACCCATCCAGACTTCGCCAAACTGCCCAGATCCGAGTTTCCTGACCAGCCTGAGAGACTGCCGGGGGATCTCCCACTCGTCCTGGGCCCAGGGATTTTCAGGAGCCAGGCTCACACAGGGCAGGGTCAGCCTCTGGCACAAACCATCCCCTTTCTCTGCATTAGGGAGGAAAGGACGGGGCTGGAGCTTCCCAGGGCAGCCAGGCTCTCACTGGGGAGCCAAGCGTCCCTGGCTGTGTCCCCTCACGCCCCACCCACTCCTCCCCCGGCACACGTGTGCACGTACACATTCAGCTCTTTGCATCTGCAGCTGCCACTGACCTGCTCTAAGACTGCAGACACTCGCCACTGTCCAGGTGGCCCCATGCCCAGCCAGGACAGTGGACTGGGGCCACCAACTTTGAATCACTACGCTGAGAGTTGCCAATTCCTTAGGTCCAGTTTTGGGATAACCCCCCCCCCCAGGTGGCACCAATCACTCACACAGATCTCCTCTGGCAGTGCCCCCCGACCTCGGACGCCCCTCTTACTGGAGTAGTGCTGCACCAGGGCCTGGAGCGAGGGGAAGGTGATCCGGGGGGAGATGTAGTAGCCCCCTTCCGCCAGGGAGCGGATCTTATAGTGCTTGACTATTTCCCCCTGGGCGCTGACGTCCTTCACAGACAGGGAGAAGGCCCCTGGAGTCAGCGGAGACACACGCAGGAGATGAAAAACAGGGTTAGGATTGGGGCTTCATTTCAGTGCTTTGGAACAGCTCCCCAATTCTGCTCTCCACTGTGACCCTTTCTACCCAGTTCCCTCTTCCTTCATCTCAGCCTCGCCCCCGAAGCCTCCCCTGTTGGCCCCGGCTGACTCTGCCGTTGGCATCCTCCCAGAGTCCCCCAAACTCAGCCAGGAGCCACAGAGCCCTGCAGCAGGTAGGACGGTCCCTCGGCAATCACGTGGGCCCCCGACCGGGCACCTTTGCCATGGACCACTAGGAGACGTAGGGTCGTTGGAAGGTGGAGGAGCTTCGTGCCCTTTTCTGGCTAACGGGGTGACCTCCGCTCCCACAAGCAAACAGCCGTCCCAGCCTCAGTACCCACTCCGTGGCAGACAGCACGGCGAACTACTTCCCAGGGGCCCTGTTGGAACTCATGTGTTGCTTGTCAGACACACATGTGTTTTGTCCTCTAGCTTCATGTTTCCCTGCAGACAATCGAGGAGGTAAGGGTTTCCGGTTGAGAAACTCCTTTCCAGGAACTCCATGTTTTTATATCGTGTCTCTGTCCAGCTCTCTGAGTACCGCGGACCCCCTCCATGCTTATTTGGGGGATGGGAACGCGACGCTCGCAAGAGCTGATGCAGCAGAGCAGACTGGTGCTGGGGCTGGGGGTGGGGGGCCGGTTCGCGCCCACCCCTAGGGCAGTGCCGCATGTCGCCGCCAGGGGGCGGGCTCGACGCCGCTTTCTTTCTCGGTTTTCCATGGTCCTGTGGGTCCCGGCTCCTCTCCCGTCGGAACCATCAAAAAATCTCGAGCCGCCACACTGTGTCCCCTGCCAGCCTCTGGCAGATATTGTCTCTAAGGATTCCTTGGGCTCCCCGGCCCTCTGATTCCCAAGCGTGGCTGGTGATTGAGGGCTCGGGGTGACAGCCCTCCTCTGCCCCACCAGCCTCCTGTGGACATAGCCAGGCTGGCGGGGGCGGGAGCCCTCACTGCCCGATTCCCACGCGCCTGGTCATTTCCAGCCCTGGCGAAGGAGTGATCTGTCCGTGAGGACAGCCTCAAAAGCCACCTTCTGGACAGGGCTGACGTTGGGGGGAAGGCCGGGAAGCTTCCGGTTCTCCTGGCCAGCACTGTCCCCTAGAACAGGCGTGCAGGGGAGGCGGGTGAGGCCGCCGGTCCTTACCTTTGTTGGTTTCACTCTCTCTGATGAGAAAGGAGCCGGCCTTGTTGATCGGGGCCAGAAGCTGCCTCTCCGTCTCCTTCCGGCTAATAGATCTAAAGAACCACCTGGAAACATTGAAGGCAGGTGGACCTCAGGTAGTGCCGTGCCCCTAGGGATAGTCTCACCCAAGCACCTTGCTCCTGATCTATCCCCGTCCTCAAAGAATAAGATGTCATCTCTGCTCCCAGGTCAGCCTCGAGCTGCTGCTCCTCACGTGGTGACAGATTCAAAGCCTCTGTCCCTGTGTCCCCCTCCTGGCCCTCTTCCTACCCACTGCCGGACTGACTACTTTCCTGGAATGAAACGGGATCATGATTTGGGTGACCTTTGTTAATTTTGCTTTGGAAAAATGCACCCAATCGCCCTCCCCGAAGCACAGCTGGTCTCGTGAGCACACGCCGGCTCCTCGCCGGCCAGGCTCTGCGTTGGAGGAGCTGCTGGACGGGAGCCTGCAATTCTCCCCTCCCCTCCAGCCAGGGATTGCTCCGCGTGGGACCCCTGGGGAGGAAGGGGAGGTGGCGTCTTCCCTGCGGCTACCCCTTCCCCAGTCCCGGGCAGAGCCTGGCCTGGTCGGTGCTCTGGGCACGTGTGAGCCGTGAGCAGACTTTCCCGGGCCGCGTGGACGCGGGTGATGAGGTGCCAGGGGTTACAAGGTTGGGACCCTGCTCTCCTGTAAGCCGGCTCCGCACAAGCCACTGCCCTGGGAGCCCCCCCAACAAGAGGCAGTAAAGGAGGGTGGGTGGGCACAGTGTCCGCCCTGAGCTCGCGAGGCCATGGAACAACAGGACAGTGCCACCCAGGGCACCCAGAAAGGCACGGCTCTCGTCTCAGCCAGGCAGAGTGACTCGCTCAGCACCGCCCAGCGGTTTGAACGTTGTCTGGGGTCAGTAGGGGAACCTTTCCTAGCAGGTCTAATTCCCTGTCCCCTCCTGGCTGGGTTCCCTGGACTCCCCTTCCCGCCCCGCCCTGCACGGCCGAGCAGCCGCCGGCGTCCACCTACTTTTCCACCTCCAGGCTCTCCACTCGGGCCACGAAGTTGCTGGGCACGTAGCCTTCTCGTCCCGTGACCAGCGACTTGGCCAACCACCAGTCTCCGGTTCTGAGGGGGAGAAGCAAAACAAAGATAGGACCGTGGCTCCTGTGGGCCTGTCCGCAGCTCCAGCCCCTCCGCACGGTCCCGTCCCCGGAGGCAGAGGGTCGCGGCGCGGTCGGTGCAGACGCGGAGGGGCGCGTGCGCATAGACGCTCTGGGCGCGTTTGGGTTACTGGGCAGCTGGCGGGCAGAGGCGCTCCAGTCTAGGGAAGGCAGGGGAGGAATGTGTACAGGCAGCCGGCCGAGGCTGTCCTCACTTGGCTCAAGCCCGTTTCAGAACTTCCAGGACAAAGTCAGGCCCCCAGGGCTCCGCAGCCTGACGGTGCAGAGACAGCAGACCCTGGAGGATCTTTGAGAGGGAACAATATAAACAGGCTACAGCTGAACCGGCCAAATAGTCCTGTGCTAGATTGTGTTTCCAGACGGAGACGAGGACAGACACCACTGACACAGCGTAGGGCTCTCATGGAACAGCCAGGCAAGCACTGCAGGGACAGAGGAGGGAGAGGCCCACATGCCCACGGAGTCAGGAGGGCTGCATGGAGGAGGTGGCATTAGAGCTGGGTTTTGAAGGATACATAGGAGGTTGTGAGTGGAAACCACCTTGCCAGGAAGACTTTGGGGAGAGGAAAACAGTGGGGTCAAGCTTAAGGAGATGCTGGGCTCTGGGGCTGGGGCCAGGACGTGGGGATTTCTGGGGTCGGCCGCAGAAGATGCAGTGGGTGGAGCGATGGAGGGGGACTTTGAGGGAGTCTGGTGGAGACAGGGGACGGCGTCCCAGACACTCACCCCTTCAGGACCTGCAGCTTCTCCCCCTTCAGCATCTGCAGGTCCCGGTCGTTCGTAGCGGCGTAGTCGTACAGGGCCACCACAAAGTGCTCATCTGAAGGAGTGCGGGGGCGATGGTGGGGCCCGGGTGGGTGTGTGGCAAGAGCTGTCTCTGGCTACCAAGGGTAGTGGGGGGGCCCGGAGAGGTCCCTGCTCACCGAAGCTGAAGGGCAAGCTCTCGCCAGGCAGACTGGCCTCGCGTCTGCACCAGGAAGGCTGCCCGTGGAGCCCGCCCGTCCTCCCTCCTGGGTCCCACTGGGAAGCCCTACGGCCGGTGCAGGGCTCGTGTGGGGATCTGGTGCCAGAGGACTTGGGACGTCAGCTGCACGGAGGCAGCAGACGGCTGCAGACGCGAGTTTGGGGGCCAGTGTTGGCGGGTCCCTCATCATCCGGCTTGTCCTGTCCTCAGCTCTGAGGCACCTCCCTCCTCTTCTCCTCCCCCTCTGCCCCGCCAGCCTCCACCCCAAGGGGGGTGGTCTTGGACTGTGGCAGCTGGTGCCCGGCGCCCTGCCGTGGTGCCTCCGGCCATCAGCTCCCCTGAAGCTGCCTGGCCCTTGGATTCGGCGGGACGAGAGCTTAAGAGCTTGGTGCCGTCTTTGAAATGAGCACTGCCAGTGACCAGGGCTCTCGGCACAGCTCTGGGAGCCCAGGGACCCTCCTGGTAACATCACCTGGAGGCCGTTTAGCTTCCCTGGGGGCAGATGACACAGCTTTGTCACTGATGAGTGACCTGGGACTGGTCACCTCCCCGTGTGAGGACGAGGGGTCCCCTGCGACTCTAAGCTTCAGGTGCTTCTGCTAAAGGCAGTCAGCTCATTTCCTTGCCCTGAGCTTCCTTTCTGGAGCTGCGACCCCCCCTTCCTGGAAGGAAGGCTCTCCTGTCCCTGATGGAAAGGAATGGTGACCGTGCAGGGTAGGGGACACCAGATGAGGGCGCCGACCCGGTTCCAGCACTTTGCTCAGGAGTGTGACAGACTCAAGCTTTTTTGGGGACGAGTGTGACTGACTTATGGCCACCCCTGCCCCGGTCCTGGGCAGAGCCCACCCTTGCGAGCCGTGTGCTGGACGTACACCCTGTGGGAGGATTAATGGTGGGGCCCTGGCCAGCCCGGAAGACCTTCCTGGGGCCGTGTGGACGAGTGTGGTTAGGAAGCTTCCAGAAGCCAGCTGTCAGTCTAGGAGTCCCAAAGTCTAAGCCCCCCACCCAGGAAGGCCGAGCTCATTCACCAGGGCACCCCCTAGGCCGGGCCACCAGGACACGGTGGCATCTGGGGCCGAGGGAGGAGGCGTGGGTGGTGAGAGGGTTGGCAGGGGCTCCCGAAAGTGGCCGGGAAGGGGGCAGACAAGACCCTGTCTTCTCCCCACCAGCCCTCGAGGGCCCTGCCTGTTTCCTCAGGGAGGCTGCCCCTGACTGTCCCCTGTTCCACAGAGTCGGGGCCTGGGAGAAGGGATGGCGGCTCAGATCCCCAAACCACGCCCTTCCTACCTTCATCCAGGTGTTCGTCCGGGGGTGGAGGAGCGAGGTGGTTGAACACGACCTGGGGCAGAAACACACACCTGTGTGAGCCCACAGCCGCAGCCTGCGCAGCCTGGTGGCAGCTAGATGACCTGTGGGATCTCCTCTGTCGGGAGAAAGGAGCCCCCTCTGGAGGCTGCACAGGTAGATTCTATATGTGCTGCGGCAGCTCCCTGGGGTCCAGCCCTGCCCTCAGACAAAACCCAGACCATCTGCCACTTTTCCCCTGACCAGGTGAGGGGCCACCCCAACTTTGGTGAGGATAGTTGTGGAACGGGGGAAAAGGCCCAGTCATCTGGGTTAAAATCCTTGCTCTACCATTAAAAGGTGACATTGCAAAAGGATATTTGTTGACAAGGAAAAATATTTTAAAACTATGTTTCCCTAAAACTTAACAAATATATTTGTAGCTATATACCCTGCAGAAAAACTTTTGCATACGTGTACCAGGAAACACGTATAAGAATGCTATTAGCAAAAATAATCATAATAATACACGAACAATTTTAAAATGTAGCAATAACCCTGATAACCAATGAGAGAAAAATAGACAAGTTGCAGAATGGCTGTGCACTGAAATTAATGAGCTATAGCTATGTGCAGCAGCATCGATACATCTCACAAATATGATATTGAGCCAAATCCCAAGTCTCAGAAGAACACGTGCTGTGTGATTCAGTCGATTTAAAGCCCACGAAGTGAAAAATGAAATGAAATTCTGCTCAGTGATGTAGACATGTGTCGTGATATTAAAAAGCAAAGCTAAGGAATGATAAATAGATTTGGGGTCCGGGGGCTGGGTCAGGGGCACAAACTGGGGAGGCAGCAGGGAGATTCCAGGGAACGGGTTCCTTTCTGTCTCTGAAGACGGCGGTGGCTGCACAGCCGTGCGCTGTGCTCTTTCCTTTCAACCTGACACACGTGTCATAAATAGTATTTTTTATATTTTGTGTTTGTTGAATATAATTTTGCAGTGGCATTTTGAAAAGTGCTGTGTATGGTGTGGTTCCACTAGAAATAAGAACATGTGATATAAAGAAGGCATTGAGAAAGGGCCCGGGGAAGAGCTGCCTCTGGTATCTCTGGGTAGTGGGATTGTGAATAATTTAAATTTCTTTTCCATAATTAATATATATTACGTGACTTTTTTAAATAAAAAAAAAATCCAGGCTCTACTACTTATTAGCTTATAACTTTTGGGAAATTGCCTCATCTAAGGCCACGTTTGCCCATTTGGTCATGTATTCATTCAACAAACATCTCGTTGTTGCGTGCCGAGCCCTGCGTTAAATTGGGACACGAGTACATAAGACTCGAGAGTTCATCTATGAACTGGGGTCAGCAATCCCCACCCGCCCAGCAGGTCCCTGCTAGAGTAAAGAGCTGACCGCTTGAACATGCCCGTGGTGGCAGACAGCGCAGGAGGGGGGGGCCAGGCGTGACTCCCAACTGCCCCAAACCAAAGGGGGCCAGCGATCAGGAAGCGGTGGGCACAAGGGGTCACCCAAAATGCACCCCCGGACGCGCAGCGCCTGTGGAAGGTGCTGACTGTGAGCAAACCAGCACCGTCGGCAGGAAAAGGGACTCCCCAGCCAGGAAACCTTCACTTCAAGTTTCACGTTTTTCTTTCTTTGGAAACTTTTCTGCATTTAAAATGCCCATGGGGTGCCAGAAAACTTGAGGGGCTGCTGGGAGGTGAGGAGAGGCACCCTCCCATTTTAGGGTGTTCCTCTCGGGAGAGCAGGCTCTCGGGAATGCCGGCAGCAAGGCCAAGCCGGGGCCGATGGTCTCCAGGAGCTTCTGGGGACGGAAGGGGCAGCAGGCTTCGCTAAATGCGCTGACCCCTCGCTGCACACCCTCTCCCCAAGATGAACTTTTTGAGTTCTTTTTCCCTTCAAGGCCACTCTTGAGAAATGAACACTGGCTAAGAATTACTGGGGGCTGCCCATGCCTGGTCCTGTGTGTGTTATATTGCATTTCACATTTGCCTGTATGTCACATATTGTTACATCCCTATTAGAAAGGCACTTTTGCTGTACCCATTTTACAGATTTGGAAACTGAGGCACAGGGGAATAAAGTAACCTGCTGCCCAGGGGGCCGATCACTCACCAGGGGCGGCAGCGGTGGGGGCGTCTTGCCCTGGGCGTTGACTTTCAAGGGGCTCCATCCACCTTTGACCTGCTTTTTGCTGCTCACCAGTCCCATCCTGTTAGGGGGCACAGGGCAGGCGGTGGATGAGATAGTGGGTCCCAGATCCTCTGGAGAGAGGAGCTCCCCTAACCCCTGCTGGGTGGCCAGTTAGAAAGCTAGGATGGAAATGGGCAGGGCAGCGAAGACCTCGAAGTCAGAACATGGTTAGCAGAGGGTGGGAGAAAAAAGCCTGCGTCCATCATTTCTCAGGGCGCAGAGAGGAGAACGGACTCCATCTGGGAATGAGAAATCACCTGGCTGGAGGCGACTGCCAGAAACTGCCAGGTGGTTCCCAGCCCTCTGGGGACAGGAGCCTGACCAACGTGTCTGGTGGTCTGGGTTTGGCTTCATTTAGCTGCTGGCCATGTCACTTGGAAAAGTCACATTTCCTCTCTGGACCCATGAGCTCCTTTGTAAATGGAGGGTTTTGTTAGAACACGGCTAAGGTTTCCTTCTCCAGTGCAGAGTCTCCGGTGAGACGCTGCACATTTAGAGCAGACGGATAGCACAGAAATCTAGGGCCAACTGCTGCTTCTCAGGGTAACATCAGGAGTCTTCTTTAGAGGTGAGAAAAGTATGATCACGTTTTTTCTCGGGTGAAGACTGTTAGAATGTCAGAAGTGGGAGAGACGCCCGAGACCACGCCTCGGCCACCGCAGTCCAGGGCCTACGTCCTGGGGAGGGTCGATGGGAAGGTTGCAGAGCTTGCTCACAGCCCCCGTCCAGTGCACACCGGCTCTGGAGTCCTGTCCGACTCCGGGCCACACACCCCCGCGCTCACATCTGGTCCCCTCCCGAGGGACAGACATCACAGATAGGACGCACCTGAGTCCCTGCCCTCGCCTGAAAGGTACCTTGTTAGTGGCGATTCCTTTGGATTTATGCACCGTATTTCATCAATTCTAAGACGTACCTTTTTTCACATTTCAACACCTCTGAAACTAGGAGGTGTCTTATAATTGATGATGCTTTATAGTGTGATTAAGAGCAGCATCCTTTTTTCTCTTTTAGTGGAACAGAAAATAAGCACTAGCCTTCCCAGCAGTGGTGTCTGAGATTCAGTGAAACGCAGGAATGCATTTCCTCCAAGGCTGCCAGAGCTAAAAGCACATTCCCCATGTCAACTCTCCTCAAACCCACCTTGAAAAAAAAGAAGACTATAATAATTTTGATATAGCACAGAGAGCCACAGAAACAATAAATCCACAATTATGTTGTTTTTAGTGTGCCTTACATACAGAACACATAATACTTTATCTTTAAGTACTTTCTTTATGTGAGTTCAGATTAGCTTTACCAGCAAATGAACTATAGTGACAAAGTTGCAAGCAGCACTTCGGTCTCGAGAGATTTGGGGTTTCAGATAGTGGGTATGGGTTTGTATCAGGAATGGCTACTGAATCAGGTGCCTACATAGTATCTATCAATGTGATCATTTTTATTCTTCAATTTGTTGATGTCTTGAATTATGCTGGTAAATTTTCTGCTATTGGAACATCCTGTGTTACTGGAGTAAAAGCTATCTGGTTACAGTATCTCAGTCTTTTTGACACATGGCATGGATACTGTTTGCTAATATCTTACTTCGAATGAGAATCTATATTCGCAGTGAGATTTTCTATGAGGCGTTGGCATTGCGGTGATGCTGGCTTCGTAACATGTACTGGGGAGTGGTCTTTTTTTCTACGGTCTTGAGCAGTTTAATAACATCGGAGTTGTCTGTTTTTCAAAGGCTGGATAGAACTCGGCTGTTAGGGCACCTGTTTCTGTGGTCCTTTTAAATAGATCTTTAAATACATTTCCCATTTCTTCTACAGGAATTATTTATTCCCATTTTTCCTTCTCCTTGTGCCATTTTGATGACATATAATTTATAGGAGATCGTCGATTTCCTCTACATTTTCCAATTTGTTGCCGTAAAGTTTTGTGTAGCATTGTCTTGCAACTATTTTAACCTGTTCTCTTTCTCGGTTGTGACTTCTTTCTTGTTCCTACTGTAAATTAGATGTGCTTTCAATTATAATTACAATTTTTAATTGGATAAAATCATCTGAAGGTTTACATGCCCAAATAAAGTTTTGACCTAGCTTTGAAGTTATGAAAAAAGAAGACTATAATCAAGACAGCATGAACTTGGAATCGGAATAGACGCTAATCAGCAGTGTGGAATAAAATGCTATTAAATGCTATAAAATGCTAATAAAATATCTATTTATGATATATGCAAAACTCACAAAAATTGGCAAGAAGTGTAGGATGGCATACAATCCACTCAATAGAAAAATGGGTAAAGATTACAAATAGAAAGTTAATGCGACACAAATCCAAACACCTAAATAAACATTGAAATATATTAAAATTACTTACCAGTTAGAAAATACAAATTAAGATGATAAAATATCAGATTATATTAACAAGATTGGTTAAAAAATAAAAGAAATTATAATATAAATTGTTGACGGTAAGGCAAGGGAAACTTGTGTTTTTGTACATTTCAGGCAGTAAAATATTTATTTTAGTTATTGTTATTTCGTTTGTTCTTCCCTGCTCCGTTTTTGGGATGAAACCCCTATGAGGGCTGGGATCTTTTACTCACTGTTGATTTCAAATTGCTAAAGCAATGCCTGGCATAGATTCATGCTTAATAAATATTTATCAAGCAAATAAAATATGAAATATTACTGAAAGAAAGCAGTCTTCTAAATTCTTACAGAAAACGATCTTCTAACCTCTGTTAAAATAAAAATACACAAACCTTTTGATTTTCAATCCCGTTCTAGACTATCTCAGATTAATAAAGCATCATTACATAGAGATACATATATAA
This sequence comes from Avahi laniger, assembly GCA_963575035.1. Classification (NCBI taxonomy): domain Eukaryota; kingdom Metazoa; phylum Chordata; class Mammalia; order Primates; family Indriidae; genus Avahi; species Avahi laniger. The sequence goes on from CAUYSK010029963.1 coordinate 134,857, forward strand.
TGACGGGATATGTGAGATATGAAAATGTTTATTGTAGCAACAGTTATAGCAACGAAAAAAACCAAATAAAAATAAAAATAAAAAAAGGAAGCCAAAACCAAAAAACAATGTAGCTGCTCACCAACTAGGGAATTGTTAAATAAATCTGTATTCTAAAATATTATGTGATTATTAAAACGAATGTGCTAGATTTTTACCAGTAAGGCTACGAGGAATATCTGTAACGTGCTGTTACAGGAGAAAAGCAAGATGCTAAGAGGTGCATACGATAATCCCATATCTGGAAACCCCAAAGAATGAAAACAGAAACCCCTGGGAGGCCTGCACATGTGTTTTTGTATCACCTGGAGAGAGGTTTGGGAGGATGGACACCGAGCCGTTTACTTTGGTTATTGCTGAGGGAAGGTAGAGACAGAAACCAGAGCTGAAGGCCAAAAAATTACAAAAGCAGATTTTACGAACTTTGTGTGTGTGTGTGTGGGTGGGGGGGATGTTAATGCAAAGCAGTGACCCCAAAAAGGTATTTCCTAAAATATTGTTTATCTCAGGTGATAGGACTTCCTGTGACTTTGACTTTTTTACTCATAATTTTATATATTCCTTGAGTTCTTTAACAATAAGCATGAATTATTGGTACAAGCAGAAAACTAAAAAGAGAGTGTGAAAGATTTGCCCAGCAACAGAGGGGTGTGGGGCCTGCAGCCGTGGCCAGGGCTGTCCCAGGCCTTGGGCCTTTCCTGACCTCTCCCAGCCTCCCTGACTCCGCCAAGGGCCAGCAGGCAGCATCTCCTAGAATGTTCCCCGGACTTGGACTCAGCTTCTGCATCCGCCTAAGTAACCAGCCCTGTTGTCTACTTTGGTCCAGTGAACCATGCGGCCACCCATTTTAAGCTTCCTGGGCAAACAATGTCTATTTAAACAACACAATTTAACATTTAAAAAACCTGACAGAAAGTAAAATTCCTAAAATTAAATGAGCCACTACTTACACTTCTTTGTCCTTGGACTCCTTAGTGGTGTCTGTATAGATGAATTCCCATGGCTCTAATGACTGTTGAGGGTCTCCATGGAGGCCTTCACCCCGTGGCTCTCACTGGAGACCTGCGTTACTCAGGAGGCCATGTGACAACTAGAACTGTCACTAGTGCTCCGGCCACACCCAAGCAGTTTCAGGTTGGGGGGAGCCAGGAAGTGCAGAAGTCCACGCAGAAGCAAAATGCGACATGTGCTGGCATTGGGGGCTCCAGGTGGCTTTGCTGCGTTGAGCAGACACTGTCCTCCTTTCCAGGGGAACAGTGGGAGAAGGTGTGGGTCTGTGCGTCTGTGTGGGGGTCGGGGGAGAGAAAAAGAGAGAGAGAACTCGTGTGCACGTGAGAGAACAAGCATGTGCATACACCCATGCGTGTGTGCTTGTACATGTGTGTGTGCCTGTATATGTGTTTGTGTGCTTGTATGTGTGTTTGTACATGCATGCGTGTACATGCATGACGGAGCCCGCATGTGCACCTTCTGTGTGCACGTGTGAGCGTGTGCATGCCACAGGGGGAGTTAGTGGGAGGAGCGGAGGGTGGGAAGGGGGAGTCGCTCGTTCATTTGAAGCAGATCAGACCCCTGTGGGGACTCACCGGAGCAGGGAGGTTTGCCCAGGGGAGATGCTCAAAGCCTGAAACACAGCCTCCGACAGGCGGGGGTGCGGTGGAGGCAGCAACTACAAATAGAGAAACTAGAAACGCTTCATTTGCATTTGCCTCGCATGTCATGGTTGAAAAGCTCTTGGCAGATGTGAGTTTTTGATATTCGTGATAGCAGCGATAGATTGGTTGCAATTATCCTCATTTTACAGCTGGAGGAGAGGTGAGCGTCCGGCTAAGGTGGCGCTGAAGGTGGCAGAGCCGGGAGCTGGAGGGGTGGCCCACCCCCCAGTGCTGCCGCGAGCCTGTGCCCAGCCCCTGCCTGGGCCTCCGTCGCCTTTGGCCACGGTTCCTGCAACAGCACGGACGATCTCAACAGCTTTGTGCCAAGAGAAGGAAGCTAATCCCACACTGTACGATTCGGTTTGCACAAAATTCTAGATGAGGCCGGGCCATGGGAGCAGGAGGCAGAGCAGCGGTTGCCGGGGTGGGAGGTGGCGTAAGAGGTAGGAAGGAAGGGGCCAAAGGAAACTGACTGGGGCCATGGAAATGTTCTGCAGTTTGATTTTGGTGGAGATGACACAAATCTATACAGTTGTAAAAACTCATAATTGTAATTCAAATGGATGAATTTTATGGGATGTTATTTATACCTCCTTAAAGGTAATTTTTCAAAAGAACATTTGCAAGCTATTAAAGAGTGTTGAGCTTTGCATATTCTTTGGTGTGTTGAGTTCTGTAACCTTGTAGAAAAAGCTTATTCCTGTCTAGACATCCTACAGGAAGGCTTACAGCCAATGAAAGCACTCCTTGCACGTGTGCATATAAGGGGAAAATAAAGTCCACTAGGATGTACTCTAGAAACACGGAAAGTATTTAAGAAGGAGAATAACGTGAGATATAAGAAATAGAGGCAGCTGAGTACAACCCCAAACACATAAAGGAAAAGAAAAGAGGCTTCGTTAAGCCTTGATATTTGGGCAATTCTCCCACAGATGGGAAATTTTAATGACATAGTATCATATGGCCTTCTCCATGTATCAAATTATTTTACCTGATTCTACAGAAAAAAATTTACATAGTTATGCTATTATAATGCCTACTTTTCCACTGAAAAAATTTTGAGTATTAACCTAGTGATGAAGCACAGTAAAATTAATATACACCCAGAGCAGAATAGAAATATTATAAGCCTTAATACGTACAAATAATCACATAACAAAATGTAGGATGTGAGGTTGAAAACACTGTGTATGTGTGGGGAGCAGGTATCAATAGATATTGTCTAAAGGTAATAAAATCAAGATATAAAGATTTAAATATATCATTGAAAATCATTAAGTCAATCACTAGAAAGATAAAAAATGACTGATAAAATTTAGGGGGTGGAGAGGGGAGGGTACAGGTGACAGGCAGGTAAGCACAGAGGGCGGGTGCTGCAGTGCCCTCGGCATCTTTCAGAGTGATCAGCAAAGGGACACTAGCAGCCGTATTTAGGAAAGTTGCAAATGCAACGAAAAGGAGATTTAAAGACAAAAGCTATTACCTGCGGTTCCCTCTGGAGAAGGAGCATCAGGTGTTTGTGGGAGAGGCAGACTTAATTTTCAGTTTATAGCCTTTCGAGTTGTTCAAATTTTTAAAAACAATATTCGTGGCTAACTTATACAATGATAAAATCTGGCTAAGTAGATGAACGGATAGATAAATTAGTAAAAGAACAAAAGAGATGTGAGCTGGCAAAGAAAAATATCTGGAAGATATTATCGTTAAGTGCAAGAGTAAATTGCAGAATGCTTTGTGTGATACGATCCCGGCTGCGTAAAAGAAAAAAAAAGGTGGGGGGAGTCTATCAACATGTTTGCAAATGCAAATACCTGAAAGCCTTTGGTGTGAACCAAACTTCGAACAGTGTCGCTTCTGAGGGATTGCAACGCACAAGCAAAGGGATCGGAGGGCTTTATATGTCTCTGCGTGATTTGGATTCAACACGAAGTAAATAAGCTTGCGTTGCCTAAATACCTTTTTTAAAGGTGAATTTGAGAAAAGCAAAGCAGGCAATTACTTAAGCAAATATATGCGTGTGTGTGCTGTGCACAACGTTAGGAAAAGGCCGAGGAACAAGATGAGGGGGTGGCAGACATCTGTCCTTTTCGTGTTCAGTCTGTGGTTGGGGGACTGAGCCCCCTCTTAGGAACCACATTAAATACACTTTCCCTTTGACACAAGTAATTTGCTTTTGGTACAGGAAATTCAGAATACAGACAGGAAGGTAAAAATTACCTGCAACACCATCATCCACAGATAAACCACTGTTAACATTCTGATACGTGATTTTTCATGGCCATTTTTTTTTTTTAAAAAAAAGCAAAAACGGGATCATTATCTACATCCTGTTTTGTGACCTGCTTTTAAAAGAGCATATCATGGTCATCTTTTCCTGTCGCCACCTGTTTCGTCTGCAGCAAACTGTGCAAGGCTGGCGAGTTGTGCTATACCATTCTCATTTCCCCCCGCTCTTCTTGCTACGCACCAAGCTGTCTGCAATTTTTCAAATATCATAAACATGCTGTGAAAATGTCCTTGGCTCGTGTACTTCATCCTTGCTCAGGTCTTCTATTAATTTTTGCTGAGATTAAAATCCTGTAAGTGGAATTTGTAGACCAAAGACCATACGAGGGCTGTCCGGAAAGTATCCAGCCATTGTTGATATAACAAGAATGGTTACGTGGCTGGATACTTTCTGGACAGCCCTCGCGCACAATCTATTTAAGTCTTCCATATATTTTGCCAAATAGTCCTTTAGACATTTCAGACAGCAGTATATGAGTATGTATTTTCCTATACTTCCTCTAACAGGGGTTATTATTCTTTTTATCCTTTTTAAGTTAGTTTATAAGAAAAGTTGCCTTTTACTTCTCAGTCCCATTTTTTATTAAGCAATTAAGTAATACACACACAGGAAATCAGAAAATTCTCATCTGTGCAAAGAAAAAAAATTCAGTCACCACCTCCACCACCCATGGAAAACTGTTATGAACATTTAATTTACTTTTCTATTAATATTTATCATGTATTTATTAACAACTCGTGTTTCTCATATTACGATTTGGTCATCCGCGTCTTCTGCCAATTTTACACTGAGGTGTTTGTTGTTTTCTCAGTAATATGCAAGAGCTTTTTATATGATAACTCTATTTAATTTATACATTAATTCGTCATAAAGGTTGTAAATATTTCTCTCCATTTACCTTTTGCTTTTTAATTTTGTTACAGCATGCCCTACGCACATAGGTTATCGTTTTTATCTAATCAACTTGTTAATCTTTGTCAGCCTTTCCTTTAATGTTCACATTTGTGAATGTCTTCTCTGCTCCAAGATGTTAGAAATATACAACTATTTTAAAGTGTTTTTCACTATTGGCTATGAATATTCTAAATGCATAAAAATCACAGAAACTTATGTAACAGCGTTAATATCAGCCATTAATATTCTGTTACACTTACTTCAGTTCTCTTTCTTTTTTCTCTTCTCTCTTTTTATGTTACAGATACGAAAATACAACTAATGTGTGATCATTATTTTCTCCTTTCTCTCAAAAAGTCTTCATTATCTTGAAGTTAGTGGGTGTTACCACCATGTATGATTTTGTACGCTTATGACAATGTACAAGCAGTCATAAGCAATACGTACTGTTGCTTTGTTCGTTTTAGCCTTTTACAAAAATGGCTTTATAATGTATGTAACCTTTTTGCAACTTGCTTTTTTCTGGCAAAAAAAAAAGTGTTTTTGAGATTTGTTCATTGTGATACAGAGATCCCTATTTTTCTGTTTTACCTTATTCCATGAAATGAATAAACTTCATTTTATTGTATCCATTTTCTATTAAAGAACACTTTTCACAGTGATGAACAGCCCTGTGATTCCTCGTCCGTGCCCGTGTATTTAATTTATTTTGTGAACTTACGGGGCAGGGGGGTGTGCTCCTTCAGCAGCGATGCGGACTCCCAAAATGGTCTTTAAACTGATTGAACCAATTTGTACCCCCCTCCGCAATACCTGGGAGTTTTCATTTTCCCCATATTCTTGCCAAACCTGGTATTATCAGACATTACTTTTTATAGAGGGGATTGGTGATAAATGGAATCTTTTTGTTTTAATTTGTTTTACTTTGATTACTTTTGAGATGCAGACAGGCTATATAGATTTTTTCCTCTGTGCATGGCCTATTCATATATTTTCACTATTTAGAGAAATGTAGTTTTTTAAAAAAATAAGTAATTTCTAATATCAATTAAACATATAATTTACCTCGAGATACGAGGGCTGCCCAGCCATGTAACCATTCTTGTTACATTAACAATGGCTCAATACTTTCTGGGCAGCTGTAGTATGTCTAATGAAATATGTACAAATTTGTATGGAGATATAAACTTTATTAAAAGATATTTAAAAAGTGCTTAAACAAAAGAAGAATAGATCAAGCATGATTACTAGAACTCATATCATTGAGTGTATTTTCTCTCCAAATCATCCAAAAATCAAATGTATTTTAAATTGATATTCCAAAGGGGGTTTTTGAGGAGCTTCAAAAGCTGGTTCTAAAGTTTTATGGATGAGAAAAGGCTCAAGAACAGCAAAGATAGCTATGGGAAAAAAAATAAGGTAGAGATGAGTCCCCAACTAAATACCAACACTTACAAAAAGCCGCAGGGATGAGGAGTGGAGTTGGGAAAGGAACACAGAACAGGCAGATGGGACAGAGAGACCCAGACACACACACAGGTGGCAACATCGTACATGCCAGAGGGACATCACCAGGGACAGAGTGAACCATCCAATAATTGATGCTGGGATAACTGGTTTTCCACATGGAAAAAATGCAAAACTGCACTCTTAACTCACAACCATTCCCAACCATCGGCTCCAAATTGATTAAAGATTTAAATGTCAAAGACAAAAATTAGAACTTTTAGAAAAAAGTATAAGAAGATATCCTTAGAATAAAGATAAATGTTTGTTGAATTGATGAATCAAATATATAATAAAATTTTTAAAAAGCAACTCATCTTTCTCACTGATTTGCAATGCCTTCCTTGTCACATACTGAATTCCCACGTTCCTGGTCCTATTTCTGGCCTCTCTGTTCTTGCCTTGACCCACACCTATTAATTACTCCGGTTTAGTGATACAGTTTCGTGTCTTCTTTTCAAGACTTTCTTCATCTCATTTCATTTCTTTCTCATTCATCTCTCCAATATAACTTAAGACTGACTTTGACAAGTTAAAAATTCCTGTGTTGATTTTTATTGGTATTGAATTCAAATTTATATATAATTTTTGGAGAATTGGCTTTGCTAATGTTATCACTGGAAAAACGAAAGCTATTGATGTTTGTGTATTTCAGTTACTTGTCTTAAATTTCCCTGGAAGACAAAGATACCATCTTTTATGCCTTTTCTCTAAATATGCAGATGTTGTATTACTTTTTCTTGTTATTTTACACTGGTTAGAATTCCCAAAACAGAGTTGAAAAATATCAACGTTAGCAGGTATTTCTGACTTCTCCCGAATTTGGCTGTGGGCTTGCAGAAGACATCTAGGAAATTTCCCTTTTCTCTAGGGTCCAAGAAGCATTTAAAGGAATGTTGTTGAATTCTGTCGAAAGTCTTTTAAAGCATGTGTCAGGACAGTCAAAAATTATTTTTATACTTTGTCTTACTGATGTGATAAATTGCACTGATATGTTTCTTCATATTGAATTCTCCTTTTATCATGGAATGAACCCTACTCAGTCACAATATATTAAATATCATGTTTGACTCAAATTGCTTGTCTTTAGAAGTAGGTTTACTTCTATACTGATAAGCCAAATTTATTTGCAGGTTGTATATGGCCACTTTTCTTGACAAAACTCAAAACTTCTTATGAAAATAATATGTGCTCATTATAGAAAAAATTTTAACTACAGGAAATTATAGAGGAAAAAATTTCCCCTAACCCCAATACCCAGAGGCAAGCTCTGCTAATATTTTGGTATATTTCTTCTTAGTCTTTTTTGAGGGGGCAAGGAAGGGTGTGCACAATTTAAAATTCCTTATAAAACTGAAACCAATATGGGCCAGGCACGGTGGCTCACGCCTGTAATCCTAGCTCTCTGGGAAGCCGAGCCTGGCGGATCGTTTGAGCTCAGGAGTTCGAGACCAGCCTGAGCAAGAGCGAGACCCCATCTCTACTAAAAAAAATAGAAAGAAAAATTCGTTGGACAACTAAAAATATGTATAGAAAAAATTAGCTGGGCATGGTGGTGCATGCCTGTAGTCCCAGCTACTTGGGGAGGCTGAGGCAGAAGGATCTCTTGAGCCCAGGAGTTTGAGGTTGCTATGAGCTAGGCTGACACCACGGCACTCTAGCCTGGGCAACAGAGTGAAACTCTATCTCAGAAAAAACTGAAACCAATATGGAATAGGGTTTAAAATGGAGTGTTGGGAGAGAAACAGCTCTGGATTCAAATCCTGACATTACAATTTATAAACACAGCCACATTCATCAGCTTTCTTGATCTCTGTAAGTCTCATTTTCCCAGCCAGGAAAATTGAGATAATAATAACTACCTCACAGGGTTGTGCAGAGATTTAGGAAATATAAGTAAGGTCCTTGGTATAGTGCCTGGCACAGAGGCCTCTAGATAAATATCAACTATTATTATGCCATACATATAAGTGTTAGCACTTAATAGTATAGCATAAACCTTTTTCATATCATTCAAACTTATAGTCAACACAGTTTTAAAAGTTTCCCTGCTACGTACGGGTATGTGTGCGTATAGCTTCATCTAATAGTTGCATCTAAATCATTGCCTGCATTCCAGACTTCTCTCCGTGCAGGTGCTCAGGAGGAAGACTGCTCTGGAACTGCTTTCCAGAAAGGCTGTGACCACGTAGGTGCCCAACACCCCACACGGTGGCTGCGGGATCTCCTAGCACCCAAGGGGGTCTCAGGGACAGTCCGATTCCTTCCCACCAGGAAACTCATGAGCTCCACAACAGGGACTTTAGAGCCAGACCCTGTGCCAGGACGGGGGCCACAGAGGAGACCGGGCTCTTGCTCCGTGGAGCTCGCATCCTAGTTGACACGTGGGAGGAGGGAGGAGCGGAGGGCGGACAGCAGACAGGCTCACTCCCGACCAGCGAGTTCCAGGAGGGGCAAGGGCTTTGCAGAAACCAAGCAGGGCACGGGACGGTCACCACACGGGCCCTGGGTAGTCAGATGGCAGAGGGCCCTCTTCCCGGGCGAGATTTATGCTGAGGTCTGAGGCTTTGCAAAGGGCTAGAAGGGCAGAGGGAAGAGCGAGAGAAGGCCCTAGGAGGGCCTGGGCTGGCCCTGTCCAGGAGCAGGCGGAAGCTGCCTGTGCTCAGGGCAGAGCAGCCGGGACGGCTGGGATTTCTTTCCAAATGCCATGTGGAGCCACTGGGTGGTTTTAGGCAGCGGCTGACTTACCTTTTAAAAAGATCACTGCCGGGGAGCAGGGACACCGGGAGGCTGCTGCAGATGGCAGAGCGGGAGGCGGCCGTGGCGGGGACGAGGGTGTCGTCAGGGGAAATGGGGGAAGTGGACCGAGATGGTGAGAAACCAATGACCGCGTGACGGTGACCTTCTCAGAGGTGGCAGGGGAGAGACGCCCCTAATCCTCCTGAAGATTAGACTCTTCTGCTGTCCCCCACCCCGCGGGGGGGTGTCTGAGTCAGAACCCAGTGTCCAGCGGGCTTTCACACGTAAGTTTGCTAAGAAACTGAATGTGCCAAAGAAACCCATGTGAAAGTGGGTGTCTCACCTGGGGAATCTAAGCTCTGACGGGACCCGCCGCCTAAGGAGCAAACGAGCTGGTGTCTCGCCTTGGCTGAATTTGTGCTTTGCGGGTGAAGACCCCAGTGCTCACGCCGGCACACCTGGGACCTCGGAAACTGGGTGCTCTACCTGATTCACCCACCCACAAACGTTCCCAGTCCGCCCTGTCTCAGGCCGCAAGACTCCTTCTGACTCTGCAGAAGCCACTTAAGACGGTGATGCCTCTAGGGCCTCACTGATCATTCGGTGTGAATTTCGTAGCCCAGGTGTGATCTTGGGCGAGTGGCTCCTGCCCTCCTGCCGTCTCCTCCCTGCACAGCCAGGGCCATGGGCGGGTGATCCCCAAGCTGCCTTCAGTTCTGACCTGCAAGGGGCCCGTGATTCTGGAGGGGCTGAGGGGGCAACAGGGTCTAGGTGGTGACCTGGGCTCCGCTCTGAGCTGCGGGGAGGGAAGCACACCGATGGTCCAGTCCCGGCACTCCCACGGCCCAAAGGAGCCCCAGCGGGTACCACGGGTTCCATCAGGAACCATCTCTAGTGTCTCTTCCCTTCTCATCTCCCTCTCTGCCTCCATGATGGTCCATAAACCACCAGTCTTCGTTCCTGCTGGTCTTGCCAGCCCCCCTCCCCGCCTATCCACACCCGCTTCACAATTCTGGGGTCCCAGGGGCTGGGCCGAGGAGGGTGGGCGTAGCCACAGGTGAGCATGAGGTCTGGCAGCAGCTCCTTTCCTGGCCAGGCCTAACCTCTGAGCCGGGGAGGGTGATCGCTGGTGTCTGCTCCAGCCCTGCCCGGCCTGACGGCTCCCTCTCCTCCCTGTGCTCTGACGTTGGGGCTTCCAGGCCTGGGCACCTCAGTAAAGACGGAGGATGATGAGGCCATGAGTGCCGTGGGATGGGGCAGGGGACTGGGAGCCCAGAGGAGAAGAGTAGCTATTTGGACCCTGTCGTCACTTTTGCTCCCATCCCTGGACTGGGCTCCAGTGACCGTCAGGGTTAATTCTTTCTCCTTCCCAGGCCTCCTCTGTCCTCAGCAGTGGTTGAATTGGGACTATGGCTTCCAGCCTTTTTGGGCCTCCAGGGCCCCGGCACAAGGGCAGGTTTCCCGGCAACCCAGCTGCCCCATAGGGATGCTTTGGCAGACAGATGTCCTGCACGCCGGGCTGGAAATTGCATCACAGTATTTGCGAGACAGATTTACCTTTCTCATTCTGATACCCTGGGATGACGCGATGGAGTGTCTCACTTCCTGTAATTGGCAAAACCGTCTGCTGTGTTCCTGCCACCTTTTGAGGGACAGCGGGTGGACGGCTGCGGTGGTTTCACGCTAGTGAGTTGCGTGAGCTGTTATCATTCCTTCGACAAACCTTTTTTGAGCCCTTTGTGCCAGGCAGGGCGGGAGAGGTGGGGGGATGGATAGGGCACAGACAAACACACACAGACACACACACACACACACACACACAGACACACACACACAGACACACACACACACACACACAGACACACACACACACACACACACAGACACACACACACAGACACACACACACACACAGACACACACACACACACAGACACACACACACAGACACACACACACACAGACACACACACACACACACACAGACACACACACACAGACACACACACACACACACACAGACACACACACACACAGACACACACACACACACAGACACACACACACACACACACAGACACACACACACACACACAGACACAC
>CAUYSK010029965.1:0-29233 GCA_963575035.1 Avahi laniger
AAAGAACTTAGCTGGACAACTAAAAATACATACATAAAAAATTAGCCGGGCATGGTGGCGCATGCCTGTAGTCCCAGCTACTCGGGAGGCTGAGGTAGGAGGATCGCTTGAGCCCAGGAGTTTGAGGTTGCTGTGAGCTAGGATGACGCCACGGCACTCTAGCCCAGGCAACAGAATAAGACTCTGTCTCAAAAAAAAAAAAAAAAAGAAAAGAAAATCGTCGAGAGGGAGGCCCCAGGGCTGGCAGATGACTGACTGTAGCCAAGGGGAGTGGTGGGTCCGTGTCCAAGGACATGGCAGTTTTTAGGGAGGAAAAGGGGATTTTGATTCGTGAGCAACAATGGGAGGTACCACACCTGCCCGATGCAGGGCCAGTGGTTTGAGAAGGTGGGACAGGAACCAGCCGTCCAGCAGAGGGCTGGAGGGATTACGGGAGTGCCATAAGGCAACCCCTGTTGTCTACCCTTCCTAACCCCTCAAAATGCCACCCAATGAGCAGCCTCCTAGCACTCTCGCCTGTGGTATTTTCCTCCCACACTGGATCTGGGGTGGCCTGTGTCACCAACAGAACATAGCAGAGTAGCAGAGTGTGACTTTTCAGACTAATCATAAAAGCCTCCACTCTGGCCTCTTGGCTCGTTCACTCTGGCGAAATGAGCCACCGTGACTTGGACGCTCAAGCAGTCCTGAGAAGAGAAATTGAGGCTCAGAAAACAGCCAGCACCCACTTGCCAGGCACGTGAGTGACCACGTTGCCGCGGACCCCTCCCCCCACCCGCCAGCGCCTTGAATGTGACCACACCTGAGATTGCAAGCCAAACCTACCCCGCTGAGCTGCTCTGGAGTTTCTGACCCACAGGAATGACGGGAAATAATTAAACGATTCTTGTTTCAAGCCACTGTTTTGGGGGGATTTGTTTCACATCGATAATTCATACACCAGTTCACTGGGGATTTTTGTTTGTTTCTGAAATAGTCCCTCCTCTGGCAACACCTCTAAGTTTCAAATGCAATGACACCCTCCGGCAGGTCACCTTTGATTAAATCAGGAGCCCCTCTAACAGCGCTCTGTCCTCTCACTGCACAATTAAATAATTATTTGCATAATGATTTGTTTCATGTGTAGATTCCCCGATACGGATCCTCTCCCAATCAAGGCCGAAAGCTCCATGAGGGCAGAACATTCGCCTTGCTCTCTCTCTACCCCCCTGCCTTGAACAATGCCTGGCACGTAACAAGTGTTGAGAAATTATTTGTTGAATGACTGATTGACTGAATGAACAGCAACTATGTGTAGTTGGAATCTGGTGCTCAAGGGGAGGGATTCATGTTCATATCAGTTTCAATACAAGATGGCGCCAACCTCAAATTCGCCTCCTCTCGCCCTGTGTTTCATCCCATCTGCTCTGGCTCAGGACCTGGTGGGCCGCAGGTGTCTCCACTTGCCTGCATTCCTGACACCCAGCTGTATACAAATACTGGCCTTTGTTTAGACTGTTCTGTTTTTTGTTATGCAAACATGATTTTGTTTTGAACTGGACTGTAATTTGACAGATGGACCAAGAGCTTATCTCATGAGTACAGGTGCGCTGCAGGTAACATTTGCATCCATCAGCTTTGCTCAGCTCCTACATTCACGCCACTCAGCACCTGAGCATCTGACTGTATACTAATGCTATTCTAAAGGCTCCTTTACAGTTAATATCCTTCAGATTGAATAGCAATTTTTGTCACATTCCTTTTTCCTAATCTTCTTAGTCACAAAATGCACATGTGCAATTTTGCCAAACATTAAGAGCATGCCATACAGATTTTAGTTATTGCTCTGTCGCTTACTAGCTGTGTGACCTTGGGCAAGTTATTTCACCTCTCTGAGCCTCAAGTCCCTCATCTGTCAACTGGAGATTATAATAGTTCCTACCTTGCAAAAGTAATTGTGAATATTGGCTATGATAAAGGAAAAGGATTTTGTATAATGCCTAGAACATAGTAAGCTTTGAGTAAATATTGGATTGTTATTATTAGAAATGAATATAGCTTCAAAGTCAAACAATTACATCTCCAAAAAGGTCTGCAGCAGAATTTAGGATATTCATGAGCATTCTAGAGCAAACACAGACTTTAAAAAAATATGCATGCACATGAAGAAGGAACAGGATTGAGGTAAAATTTTTTAAAAATTCATGCACAAATGTATACCAATCTAGCACCAAAAGGCATACACACACACACACACACACACACACACACACACATCCCTACAACTGAGCTACATCCACAAGGTAAATCATAGTTCATTTCTATTTATCACTTATATAATCACAACCACCTGGATATTAAGAAAATTGTACTTTAAGAGCATTGAAACTGCTGCCAAAATCTCTCTAAATGAAACAGTGCCCAGCCTTTAAGAGAAGCATTGTACCAGTTGCTCTCTACCCTTTTCAGAGAGGAAAGGCGAAGAGACTAAGGTCACCAAATGAGTCACTGCTGGAAGTAAGACTTTAAAAAAAAACCCGCGTGTGTGCTATCCTTTAATTGTCATCAATTAGGGATTTGCTCTATGCTGTTTTCTTGCAGTGGAGACAATGAAAACAGAGTCCGATGGCAGAGGCAGGTCTCGTTCAGCTATTCAGCAAATATCTTTTGAGTACCTGCTATGTTCCAGATGCTGTCCAGGGCACTGTGGAGTTACCAGTGTTTCAGACAGATGTGTTCCCCATCCTTGGAGTGTTTAGAGTCTTAGGAGTAGGGGGAGATCGGCATTAAATAAATGATTACACAAATAATTAATTGCTTGTAATTCTGATAGATGCTTTGAAGAATGTATTCCTACATTGAGAGGCAGGACTAATGGAAGTCAGGCTGGGTCGGGGAACTATTTCCTTAGGGCAGTGACATGTAAGCACGGGCTAGAAGAAGAGGCGATGGGGAAAAAGAAGGATAGGGACAAGAGGGACCAGCATGGGGAAAGGACCCAGGCAAGAAGGTGCTCAGTGGTTGGAGGGGCTGGAAGGAGGCTAGCACAGCATGGCTGGGGCAAAGGATGCTGGCGCAGAGGGCTCACAAGGAAACTGGGGAGGGGGCGATCATACAGAGATGTGGGGCCCAGTGTGACCGAACAGGTTGGTATTAGTCATCTTTTGCTGAGAGCCAAATTGTACCAAAGTTTAGCAAATTAACAATAGGTGTTTACTATCACACAGTTTCTGTGGGTCAGGAATCTGGGAGCAGCTTAGCTGCGTGGTTGTGGCACAGGGTCTCTCATGAGGTTGTGGTCCAGGGGTGTGCTGGGGCCATGGTCATCTGAAGGCTCGACTGGGGCTGGAGGGTCCACTTCCCAAACGGCTCACTCACACGGATAGTGACTCGGTGCTGTTGGCAGGAGGCCTCAGTTCCCTGCTATCTAGACTTCTCCACGGGGCTGCTTTCGGATCCTCATGGTGTGGCAGCCGGTTTCCACCATACCGAGTGATCCAAGAGAGAACAAGGCAGAAGCCACATTGTCCTTCATGTCCTAGCCTCAGAAACCACAGTGTCACTTCCACAATCGTATTCTTTACTTAATCGGCCCCACGCAACGTGGGAGGGGATACACGCAGGCACGAGTACCAGGAAGTGAGGATCAGTGGGTACATACTGGGGTCTGGACACAGCAGGAATGTCTCCATATCTGTGTGATCTCAGCACCCACTCAATAAGATAATTCCTAAGATGGCTGAATTTCCAAACCAGAAGGGACTGTGGCAATTAGTCCCACTTTCTCATTCACTTGGCAGAAAAAAGTTGCTGAGTGAATGTATAAACATGAATTAATCAATATGCATCGAGGTACTTTTATGTTCCCGGGAACAAATGATAATGGGACCAAGTAAATATGACACATGAGTCCTGAGCACAGTCAGGTCTAGTGAACCATCAGGAAACTACCGAGGAGAGCTTTCTCGTTAGACACTGGAAATTGAGAGGCATTCCCCATGCCTTCCCCAAGCCTCGCTAAAACAATAAAGGAATAAAATTGGCGTAACTGACTGGGCATGGTGGCTCACGCCTGTAATCCTAGCCCTTTGAGAGGCTGAGGCGGGAGGATTGCATGAGACCAGGAGTTCAAGACCAGCCTGAGCAAAGGGCGGGACCCTGTCTCTACAAAAACAAACAAACAAACAAAATAGAAAAATTAGTCAGGCATGGTGGTGGCATGTACCTGTAGTCCCAGCTACTTGGGAGCCTAAGGCAAGAGGATCGCTTGAGCCCAGGAGTTTGAGGTTGCTGTGAGCTATGATGATGCCACTGCACTCTAGCTCAAGCGACAGAGCAAGACCTTGTCTCAAAAAAAAGCAAAAAAAAAAATTTGGCATAACCGACAAGAAGCAGCTGAGAGGTGTTAACAACACTGCGCAGCCTGGAAGGACAAAGGGCACCAAGCTCAGCAGAGTAGAGAAGACGGAAACCCAAGGAGAATCAGCCACATCAGTCCAGAGCAGCCCTGGACACCCGCGCACTCCAAGCAGCAGGCATGTCTGGTGAGGGAGGTGCAGTGGGATCAGTTAACGCCTGCAGAGAGAGCCCCAGATGCCCTCCCCTATCCTGAATGGTGGGGAGACTCCCACCTCACCCCGTGCACCAGAAGACTCCAGGGTACTGAACCAAAGAACGCAAGACCGAAGTCCCCAGGCATAGCCGAGGGTGAGGGAGGCCGGATACTGAGCACAGGACTGACTGACCAGTGAGGCCTCCTGGGCTGTCTCCAGTCCACTCCCAGAACGGCGGCAGCCAGGTTTATACACCCCCTCCATGTCGGCAGAGAGACTATGGGGGTGCTTTCTGGGGCTGGTGACCTCAACGCTTCAGAGTTTTCTTACAAATGGCGGATATGTCATCAGACAATGATGCCCACATGTGGCAAGCGCTGTCCTCCCGTCCCTGCTCTCTCTAC
This sequence comes from Avahi laniger, assembly GCA_963575035.1. Classification (NCBI taxonomy): domain Eukaryota; kingdom Metazoa; phylum Chordata; class Mammalia; order Primates; family Indriidae; genus Avahi; species Avahi laniger. The sequence goes on from CAUYSK010029965.1 coordinate 4,937, forward strand.
ATAAAGAGGCTCCAATCAGCTTTCCTGCCTCTCAGACAGGATGGGTCGACAGTAATGCCAGACATTAGAGAAAAGCTGCAAACATAAGAGTCGAGAGATTTGCTTTTTAAAATTCATTTTTTAAAAAATGGAAAAAAAAACTCAGGGAACAGATCAATGTAGGAAACTAAAGAAGATTTTAAAAAACAACTATAATTAGAAAACCCTAAAGATTCCACCAAAGAAACTTAGAGAATACATTAATTCAGCAAAGTTTCAGGATACAAAATCAACATGCGAAGATCAGTTGGCATTTTTACACACTAACAGTGAATAACCGGAAAGGAAAGTTTTAAAAATTTCCATTTACAATAACATCTAAAGGAATAAAATACTTAGGAATAAACTTCACCAAGGAGGCAAAAGACTTATACACTGGAAAATATAAAACATTGCTGAAAGAAATTAAAACAAATATAAATGGAAATATATTCTGTGTTCATGGATTGGAAGCCTTAATATTGTTGTCAATACTACCCAAAGAGATCTGCAGATTTAATGCAATACCTATCAAAATCCCAATGGCATTTTTTACAGAAATGGAAAAATCCATCCTAAAATTAATACAGAATCTCAAGGAACCCCAAATAGCCAAAGAAGAACAAAGTGAGAGGTCTCGTATTTCCTGATTTCAAAACATACTGCAAAGCTACAGTAATCGGCCAGGCAAGGTAGCTCACGCCTGTAATCCTAGCACTCTGGGAGGCCGAGACAGGAGGACTGCTTGAGCTCAGCAGTTCTTAAGACCAGCCTGAGCAAGAGCAAGACCTTGTCTCTACTAAAAATAGGAAAATTAGCCGATGTTGTGGCTCAAACCTATAGTCCCAGCTACTCGGGAGGCTGAGGCAGGAGGATTGCTAGAGCCCAGGAGATGGAGGTTGCGGAGAGATATAATGACACCACTGCACTCTTGCCTGGGTGACAGAGCAAAACTCTGTCTCCACAAGAAAAAAAAAAGAAAGAAACAAAGCTACAGTAATCAATCAAAACAGTGTGGCAGTGACATAAAAACAGATACATAGACCAATGGAATAGAATAGAGGGCACAGAAATAAAACCTTGCAAATGTGATCAAATGATTTTCAACAAGGATGCCGAGAACATTTAGTGGGATAAGGATAGTCTTTTCAATAAATGGTGTTGGAAAACCTGGCTATCCACATGCAAAAGAATGAAGTTGGACCATCACCTTATACCACATACCAAAATGAACTCAAAATGGATCAAAGACCTTAATGTGAGACCTAAAACTATTAAATTATTAGAAGAAAACAAAGGGGAAAAGCTTCGTGACACTGGATTTGGCAATGATTTCTTGGATATGACTCTAAAAGCACAAGCAATAAAAGTAAAGAGATTAATTGGGCTACATCAAAATTAAAATCTCTGTACATCAAAGGGCACAATCAACAGAGTGAAAAGGCAGCCCGTGGAATGGGAGAAAATATTTACAAATCATATATCCAATAAGGGGTTAGTATCTAGAATATATTAATATAAGAAACACAACAGCAACAAGAATAACTCAATTTAAAAATGGGCAAAGGACTCGAACAGACATTTCTCTAAAGAAGATATACAATGGCCAACAAGAATATGCAAAGAGGCCGGGCGCAGTGGCTCACGCCTGTAATCCTAGCACTCTGGGTGGCCGAGGTGGGTGGATCACTCAAAGTCAGGAGTTCGAGACCAGCCTGAGCAAGAGCAAGACCCCGTCTCTACTAAAAAATAGAAAGAAATTATCTGGACAACTAAAAATTTATATATATAGAAAAAATTAGCCAGGCATGGTGGCGCATGTCTGTAGTCTCAGCTACTCGGGAGGCTGAGGCAGGAGGATCGCTTGAGCCCAGGAGTTTGAGGTTGCTGTGAGCTAGGCTGATGCCACGGCACTCACCCTAGCCCGGGCAACAAAGTGAGACTCTGTCTCAAAAAAAAAAAAAAAGAATATGAAAAGATGCTTGATATCACTAATTAGGAAAATGCAAATCAAAATCACAATGAGGTATTGGGATTACTTCTAAAAACAAACACACAAACAGAAAATAACAAGTGTTGGTGAGGATAGGGAGAAATTGGAACCCCTGTCCATTATTGGTGGGAATGTAAAATGGTGCAGCCACTGTGGAAAACAGTATACATTCCTCAAAAAATTAAAAATATAATTGTCATATGATCCAGCAATTCCACTTCTTAATATATACACAAAACAATTGAAAGCAGGGTCTCAAAAAGATATTTGTACATCTTTTGATGTACATCTGTTAATGGACCACCAGATGAATGGATAAACAAAATGTGATACACAAATACAATGGAATATTATTCGGCCTTAAAAAGAAAGGAAGTTCTGGCCAGGTGCAGTGGCTCACGCCTGTAATCCCAGCACTTCAGGAGGATTGCTTAAGTCCAGGAGTTTGAGACCAGCCTGGGCAACACAGAAAGACTCTGTCTCTAAAACAACTTTTTTAAATTAGCCAGGTGTGGTGGCACAAACCTGTAGTCCTGGCTCCTTGGGAGGCTGAGTGAGGCGGAAGGATGGCTTGAGCCCAGGAGCTCGAGGTCGCAGTGAGCTATGATCGGGCCACTGCACTGTGCCTGGATGACACAGTAACACTGTTCCTTAAAAAAAAAAAAGAAGTGAAATTCTGCTACAACATGAATGAATTTTGAGAACATTATGCTAAGTGAAATAAGCCAGTCACAAAGACAAATATGGTATGATGCCACTTACATGAGGCATCTGGAGTAGTCAAATTCATAGAAATGGGAAGTAGAATCAGGTTGTCAGGAGCTAGGGAGAGGTGGAAAAAGGGGAGCTGCTGTTTAATAGGAAAAAAGTTTCGGTTTTACAAGATGAAAAAGTTTCAGAGATTCGTTGCCCAATAATGTGAATATACTTAACAATCCTGACCTGCACACTTACAAATGGTTAGGATGGTAAATTTCATTATGTGTATTTTACCACAAGTAAAAATGAAAATATCAAAAAGCAACTATAATTAGCATTCTTAGAGACATAAGAAAGATTATGTCCATGAAATAAGAATAGGATGCTATAAAAAAGAATAAGAAATTGCCCTTAGATGTGAAAAATTATGAGAAGAGGGATTTAAAAAATCTAATAGAAGGCCGGGCGCGGTGGCTCACGCCTGTAATCCTAGCACTCTGGGAAGCCGAGGCGGGTGGATCACTCAAGTCAGGAGTTCGAGACCAACCTGAGCAAGAGCGAGACCCTGTCTCTACTAAAAAGTAGAAAGAAATTATCTGGACAACTAAAAAAAATATATATAGAAAAAATTAGCCGGGCATGGTGGCACATGCCTGTAGTCCCAGCTACTCGGGAGGCTGAGGCAGTAGGATCGCTTGAGCCCAGGGGTTGGAAGTTGCTGTGAGCTAGGCTGACACCACGGCACTCTAGCCAGGGCAACAGAGCCAGACTCTGTCTCAAAAAAAAATCTATAGAAAAGTTGGAAGATAAAGTTGAAATAATGTCCCAGAAAATAGAACAAACATTTTTTAAAATGGAAAATTGGAAAGAACATTTTGAAAAATTAGAGGATCAATCCAAGAGATCCAACTAAAATAGATCTGGAAAGAAAAAAAAAACAGAAACAGAGAAAATGGAATGGAGGAAAATAGTACAAAGAAATTTTCCCAAAATTGATTTCCAGATTAAAAGAGATTAATTTCCAGAATAAAGGACCCAGCAAACATCCACAGTAAATGCACATTATTATGAACCTTTAGACCTCTGAAGATCCAAAAAACTTCCAGAGAGAAAAATCAAGTCGTACACACAGGATCAGGTATCAAAATGTCATCTGACTTTTCAACAGCAACAATGGATCATGTCTTCAAAATTCTGAGGGAAATTTATTTCCAATTTAGAATTTGACACCAAGGCAAACTGTCAATCAAAGCTACTGGAGTATATGCTCTGCCAAAACAAGGAATTAAAATTTTAAAAAGGCAAGGGATCCAGAAAACAGGATGCAACACAGGAAAGAAGCAAAGGAAATTCCTGGGATAGTAGTGGAGCAAAGTCCAGGTCAACAGAAGTTTTACGGTTCTGCTGGAGAACTAGAGAATGAATTAGTGATAGGTATACAAGGAAATTTGAAAAACGTGAGGCAATAACTAACTTCTGAAAAAACAAAAAAGTTGTCCAATAAGGGAAATGGAATCATGGCACACTTTAAGGCTCAGCTTTGAACAATATTTATATAGTCACAATAATTAAACACTGAATATCAGCGCAACCTAAACAACAAAATATTCTAACTAAACTGGGAGGGAAGAAGGAAGAAAAATGTGTATGACGGGGGTAGATAAAAGAAAAATCTTCATCTTCCATAACAGGCAGGCAACAGACAAGGATTTAAAAACTAAGATATCTGAATTACAAGTGTCATTTGGAGACATGGAGGCATATGATAGAAATGCCATCTAAAGTGTATAACAGAGTGGTTGTCTTTGGAAGTAAAAATTGAGACCAGGGAAGGCTGGGTAAGGGATTGATTTTTAAAAAAATTATAAGCTACTATAAGCCAGGTATTCGACTTTTTAAACTAATATAAATACAGCAGAAATAAAAATTAAATTGAAAAAAAAAATTCCAACTGCATGCCAGTCTGTAAAGTAGGGATGACCTGGTGCCAGATTGGGATGGGAGTGAAGAGAAATCTTAACAGAACAGACAGCCCGGAGTGCGAGTTCCACCTCCAAGAGCGGACCTGCCAAGCCAGCTTTTCTAGACATCTGAATAGAAAGCAGGGTGGAAGCTTGGAGGGCAGCAGAGCCCTCTAGGAACAAGTTTAGAGGAGGAAGAGCAGAATGCCCAAGCTTGGGGGTGTAAGGAGGAGACAGTGACCCGAGGAGGGGGAGGGGAAATCCTGACCCAGGAGGACACGTGAGTAGTTAACAATACAACAAAGGCGTTAACAAGTACTGTATTAACAAAGTTATTAACAGAGGGGTTAACAATGTCAAATGCTGCTTTGAGATCAAGGGGGCTTACAAAAGCAGACTCTGGCAGTTGCTGTGATCTCACCGTTCCAGGAAAGCCCCTATCCCCCTTGACAATCTTTCCAAACAGCAGTAGGAATAGAAGCCACACCACACCACCAGGATTAAGGCAACTGCGCCAGGCTAGGGGTGGGGGCGTTCTCAGGGTTTAGCCCAGGCCTGCCTGTGGCTGGGTGATCTCTAGTCTTCCGGGAGCAGGAGGCTTAGGGTTGCCAGATAAAATACATGGGATACTTGGGACATACTTATACTAAAGAGAGATCGTTCATCTGAAGTTCAAATTGAATTAGGCGTCCTGCGTCTTCAGATGTTAACTCTAGGGACCCTAAGGGCCTGGCTGCACCTTCCTTCCCGTCAAACGCTTGGCGTTTTCTGTCCTTCCTTGCACGCTGAGACTTAGCTTTCGGCCACTCCCATCAGCACCCTGCCGTCAGAGGAGGGAACACCTTAGGAGACCCAAGGCGGGGCACAGCAGAATCTTTCAGGGAGCTTTCAGATCAAAACCACATGAAAGTCCTCTCCATAAAGGGGCTTGGATGGGTTAATGTCTCCACTGGCCCAACAGACAAACCTGGTGCCACGAAAAGCATTCGCATGACCACTGGCTTCTCTGAGCCCGTCCTCTTCCTGGGAAATGAGACCGCATCATCCGGTAAGAACAGTGGGAGACTTACTTTCATGTCCTTGTGTGAATTTTTACCACACGAATGCATTACTTTTATAATCTGCTAAAAGCAATAAAGACATTTCCATATTAAAAATGAACAGAGGCTGCAACGGACCAGAGCATCTGTGAGGCACCCTCCAAAGCAAAGATTCTGCCATTCGGACTAATTTCCTGTTCCTTATTTGCATATTATTTTCTCGTCGTGGTTTGTCATTTTACTTTTATTCCCCCCAGGGACGCTGAACCCCCAGACACACACCACTCCTGAAAGCCATCTTCCCATTGCTCCCCACTCTCGGAGGTCACATGGTTTGGCTTGGCCTGGCCCAAGCCTCAGGGTTCTGATTTCAGCCCCGGCCCAGACCTGGGCTCGCTCTGACAGGGAGAACACCCCAGATGACCTGTTCAGGAGCCAAGGAAAGAGCTTGAGTGTTGGCTCTGTGAGAGCCCTAGGCCACATCAGAACCGTCCCCGAATTCTAGGGAGCTGTGGCTTAACCAATCCTGAAATGGGGAGATGTGTCCCCACACCCAGAGACAACTGTCTCTAAGTACACTAGAACCCCTGCCTAGTAGGAGCTAGTCACTTCTCATGAGCGGTCTCCGGGGAGGATGGAGAGTGGGGGGAGGTCATGGGTCACCCAAGCCTGAGTGGAGCCCTAGTCCCACCTCCCGCCAGCCTGTGACCTTGGGCCAGTCATTTAACTGAGCCTGGGCTGTCCTGAGGATTAAGTGAAAAAACAAATGCTAAACACCTGGGAACTCATATTAGTTCACATGTAGGAGTGTATCTATTTTATCTTCCCAGAGCCCAGAGGCTGCCCTTTGACCAGAAGGAGCTTTTCATCTGCAATTCCCACACTTTCTGGAAGGTTCCCCCACCCTCAGAGTACTCTCCCTGCGTCAGTCCAGGCGAGGGGCACTGCCAGCTGCCGGAGCAGCGACCGGTCTCTCAGCTCAGGCGCAACGGCCTGGCCCACGACCTTGGAGGGAGAAAGCTTCAGCAAGCGACAGTACTTTTCCACTGCACTGCTCGGCCACCTCAGCTGGCTTTGTGCTGTGCAGACAGAAGGCAAAGTGCTCCAGGCCGGGCCCCATCAGGAACCCACCCCCAAATCCCACCCTCAGGGATGGGGGCAGAGACATGCTGTGGGTGAGGGGCCGCAGGAATCCTGGAAACAGAGGAGGAGGGTCCCGGAATGCGCCACGGGGAGCTTGGACACCACAAGAGGGGCCAGAGAAATCTGCATTGGCAAAGCCCTCCGGTACATTTCAGGAGATTCCCACCTTCACAGGACTCTCAACCCCCACCCCTCCAATAATAATGATTAAACCCGTTCCACCGCGCCTGTGCGGAGTCCGGGTAGCTCGAGCCTGCGCAGGGGGAGGGGAGCGAGGAGGGCGAGGGGAGGGGACAAGGGAGCTAGCGGTCCCGCCCGGTGATGTAGGCAGCCCGGGGAGGTGGAGCCGCGACGCCTGAAGGAGTCCCCACTGCAGCCGAGCTCCGTCTACCCCCCGGAGCAGTCGCCAGCCCCAGCTTCCGCGACCTCCCTGCCGCTGCAATTTGGGCGGCGGGGACCGCGGGAATCCTCCCGTTCGGGCTTGGAGGCCGTCACCACTCCCAGCCCCTGCCCCTCCTTGCTTCCCAGACGGCTGAAGCCACTCCCGGGGGAAGCAGTTCCCGGCCGCTCTGCCGCCGCCCGGGCATCTCGGCTGCGGGCCCGGCTGGGCACCGGGCATCTGCGAAGCGAGCGCCGCCTGGGGCTCCGGGTACTGACTGTCTCCGGCGCCGCCCGGCTTCTCGCGACTCGGGGCGGTGGGCTTCTGTGCGCCCTTCCTCTCCTGGCTGCCTGACAGGAAGCCTGCGAGCCCCCCGTTCCCCCAACACCTTTGGCCACCGCCGCGATGCTGCCCTGGAGACGTAACAAATTCGTGTTGGTGGAGGACGAGGCCAAGTGCAAGGCGAAGAGCCTGAGTCCGGGGCTCGCCTACACGTCGCTGCTCTCCAGCTTCCTGCGCTCCTGCCCGGACCTGCTGCCCGACTGGCCGCTGGAGCGCCTGGGCCGCGTGTTCCGCAGCCGGCGCCAGAAAGTGGAGCTCAACAAGGAGGACCCAACCTACACGGTGTGGTACCTGGGCAACGCCGTCACCCTGCATGCCAAGGGCGACGGCTGCACCGACGACGCCGTGGGCAAGATCTGGGCGCGCTGCGGGCCGGGCGGGGGCACCAAGATGAAGCTGACGCTGGGGCCGCACGGCATCCGCATGCAGCCGTGCGAGCGCGGCGCCGCCGGGGGATCGGGGGGCCGCAGGCCAGCGCACGCCTACCTGCTGCCGCGCATCACCTACTGTACAGCGGACGGGCGCCACCCGCGCGTCTTCGCCTGGGTCTACCGCCACCAGGCGCGCCACAAGGCAGTGGTGCTGCGCTGCCACGCCGTGCTGCTGGCGCGGGCGCACAAGGCGCGCGCCCTGGCCCGCCTGCTCCGCCAGACCGCGCTGGCGGCCTTCAGCGACTTCAAGCGCCTGCAGCGCCAGAGCGACGCGCGCCACGTGCGCCAGCAGCATCTCCGCGCCGGGGGCGCAGCGGCCTCTGTGCCCCGCGCCCCGCTGCGCCGCCTGCTCAATGCCAAGTGCGCCTACCGGCCGCCGCCTAGCGAGCGCGGCCGCGGGGCGCCGCGCCTCAGCAGCATCCAGGAGGAGGACGAGGAGGAGGAGGCCGAGGCCGCGGAGGAGCGCGAGGAAGGAGCCCCGCAGCGCGAGCGGCCCGAAGTGCTCAGCCTGGCCCGGGAGCTGAGGACGTGCAGCCTGCGGGGCGCCCCGGCGCCTCCGCCGCCCGCACAGCCCCGCCGCTGGAAGGCCGGTCCCAGGGAGCGGGCGGGCCAGGCGCGCTGAGAGCCGAGGGGGCAGGACTCGCGGCCCCAGACACGGCCCGGCAGACTTACAGCCTCCAACCCCCGCCCTGCCCGCTTCGGCTGCCCCTGGTCCCCCGCCCTCGCCTCTCTCGTGGCCTCTGTTTTTGTCTGCTCAGCCGCCTCATTCTGGCTCAGGGCGATGCCTGATATGCCCTTGGTTATGGGGGGCGGGGAGTGTCACCCCTCCCCACGCCCGGACTTTCCCAGGCCCTCCATTGTGGAACTGCCCCTGCGCTTTATACCAAATCTCTGCCCACGGACCGCCCCGCTCCCTTCCAAAACATCTTCTCAAGAGAAGGCGGGAGAAGTTTCCAGAAATCCAGAAGAGTGGGTTTGGACCCTGGCCCTGTCCTTGGTCCCTCTAGCCTTCTTCCCTGTGATAGGAATGACCCTGGGAGGCATTCTTGTAGGGGAAGAACCTAGTGGCCCCGAGGAATTGAGGCCTGGCCCACGGTGGGCACTGAGTGCGCCACCATACGCAGGGAGGAATTCCCAGGCCCTACGTCCGGCCTCTCTACCCCTTGGAGGACTCGTGAGACTTGCCTGCTCTGCCGGTGGAGAAGACTGGAATGGTCCTAACCTTCGAACAGCAGGTTGGGCCAGGTAACAGCTCTCTCCGCACCAGGCAGCGGACCAAGCCTCTGCCCTGGCGCCCCCCACAGGATTCCTGACCGCGTATCTCTCTGCAGACATGTGTGTGGTCCCCCCACTAGGTGCCCCACAACCAGGACCGAGACGGGGCCTCCAAAGGAGGTAAGGAGAACCTTTGGCAGGTGCTTGGGAACACTGACTACCAAAAGATGCCCCCAGTAGAGGCTGGTCAGAACCGGTGGGTCCTGACAGCACCTGGGTTCTCATAGCAGGACGAGGAAGGAGGGTGTGTTAACCCAAAAGAGGGATTGGGGCCCTGCCCAGGTGTCTCCACAAGGCCACAAAAAGCCCAAAGATCTATGTGTCACCAACTGATCGTTGTAAATAAAGTGGACCTGCTTTTTCAGCCCTGTTGCCACTTCTGTGTCGTGTTTGATGTCAGGCCTGCTGGGGGTGAAAAGATTACCCTCAAACCCCAAAGGGCAGGAGAAGACCCCAGGAAGTAGCCCATTTTAGCAGCTGGAGCCAACCGCCAGGATTGGGAAGGGGTGAGGCTGCTGCCAGGAACCTGTTTCCTTAATGTCAGGGGAGGAGGCGGTAGCTTATGCCTCGTCTGAAAATCCCATACGCCAAGCCCTGCAGGGACATTGGCTGTCTGTTTCGGCCTCCCAGGATGTCTGTATGCCTGGGCACTCTGATGCAAGCGTCTAGGACATTTGTCAGGGAGGAGGCACTGGGCCGGGGGCTTCTCATAAGCCATGTGTCTTTGAGAAGGTGCATGTGGATGTCAAAGCACATGGGACAGACTGTGTGTCCCCCCAGGGATGGGAGCAGAGCAGGTTGAGGGGAAAGGGGCGGGCAGCCCAATTTTCTTTCAAAGGGGCTGGAGAAATCTGTCCAGACCCTGCGACGGTGTGAGTCTTGAGCTCAGATATCTCCTTTATTCCCGTGCTGAGCTGGGCACTGATCCCAGAGTTCCCCAGAGCCCACACAAGTGGCTGCTGCCATCACCAACCATCCAAATGGTTTTGTGTCCCGGATCTGCCAGGAAGACAGCACCATGGCCACCTCGCCCTGGTGGAACCCAGGCAGTGTCAGGTCTGGGTTTTGAAGGGAAAAGCTGGTTTTGACTCTGCATGTTGGGGGTGACAAGGACCCACTGGGCAAGGCTGCCTCGTGTGTTCCTTGCTTCCTCTTACACATGGCCAGGGCTTTTGTTGGCGTTTCTCCCCATTTGCAGAAAGAGAGGAAGTGGGAAGATGTCAGACCCAGGAGTGGACGAGGGTCCACAGGGCTGCCTCTGTGGTTGGCTGAGACAAACTCACCCAGAAACAAGGTCACAAGCACGGCCACTTTCATCAGAGATACTTACTAAGCGCCTGCCTTGTGACCGGCACTGTGCTGGGCACTGAGCGTCCAGGAGTCCGTCTCTTGCTTACATTCGCAATGAGGTGCATGTAATTAAAGGAACAGTGACTATATAATAATCCACAGCCCTGCTCTGGCAGCCTACACACACACACACACACCTCTCTCCTTCCCTCATTCACACTATGCTTTCTACACCTGGAGTCTGAAGATCTGGGTGAGAGGACTCTCTGCCCCCTTACCAGCTGTGTGACAATGGGCAACTCCCATAGCCTCTCTGAGCCTCACCTTTAGCAAAGGTAAAATGGAGATAACATCTTTTAAAACCTCATAGGCTGGGTGTAAGAGTTATGTAGACTCATGTCTGTGAAACCCTTTGGTAAATAATAAAATGCCTGGCACATGTGAGGAGCAGCCATGTCACCCACAGGGCCCTCCTCTTTAGAACAGTATTGCAATGCACCTGTCCCCACCCCTGATTTCCAACTCCTCTCTCCCTGGTGACAGTGGCTGTAAGTTGACTCACTGGCCACATCTCCATTTTCAATGTGTATGATGAATTGGGGGTCAGAAAAGCCACAGGTGAGCCCACACAGCTCCCACTGCCACCAGGCTGCAGAGTCAGGTGTTTTGGGCAGCTCCAGCCACCTGACCCTTGATGGCATTGCTACCCAGGGGACATGTCCTGGGAAGCCACACCTGCCCCGTCTGTGCACTTAACTTCGGCATTCTCCCCGATCTTAGGCACAAGATAGCGAAAAGAGCCAGTGCTCAGGTGGTCTGGGGCCCTGTGTCTCTTGTCCCAGCTTCAGAGCTCTCACCTTTAAAATGAAGATGGGAGTGGAGCAGACCAGTGGTTTTCAAAGCACGTTCTTCAAGTCCTAGATTTCCCAGGGGTGCCCCAGGAGCTGTCCTGGGGAGTGATGGGGAGATTCACCCACCCCAGCATTAACTAGAGCAGCATGTGTTTCCTGTTTGGTGGTTCTGTGATTCCATTTGAATAATCAGATTCTACAGTTTTTTCTTTTTTTAAGTCGAAATCACTGGAGGAGATGCTCTCTAAACCTCCCTTCCAGCCCTGAGGCCCTCTGGCCTGTTGAGAGAGGTATTGTTGGAGCGCGTCAGATTCTCAGACATGGCAATGGAGGGCTTTTCATGAACAGACAGCCAAAGATGATGTGGAAGTGTGCCCCAGTGAGGCCAGCCACTTGGGGCTCAAGATTCTTGCCAGGATCGGGATGCATGCACCTGTAGTCCCCACACTTTGGGAGGCCAAGGTGGGAGGATTGCTTGAAGTCAGGAGCTTAAGACCAGCCTGAGCAACATAGCAAGACCCCGTCGCTACAAAAAATAAAAATTAGCCAGACATGGTGGTGCACACCTGTGGTCACATCTATTCAGGAGGCTGAGGCAAGAGGATTGCTTGAGCCCAGGAGTTTGAGGCTGCAGTGAGTTATGATGATGCCACTGCACTCCAGCCTGGGCCATAGCGTGAGACCCTGTCTCTACAAAAAATAAAAATTAGCTGCGCATAGTGGCATCCGCCTGTAGTCCCAGCAACTTGGGAGGCTGAGGCAGGAGGATCACTTGAGTCAGGAGTTCAAGGTTGCAGCAAGCTATGATCAGGCCACTGCACTCCAGCCTAGGCGACAGAGCGTGACCCATCTCTTTAAAAAAAAGAAAAGAAAAGACTCTTCCTGAGATCCTCTGGGGCCTGTCTCCAACTCTCCCGATTCCATCCAGAGGGGCTGGGCTGTGACTGAAGTGATATATGCCACAGCACACAGCTCACAAAATGACGTCAACTGCCCCCCCCCCACCAATGCCACTCTGGCCCCCACTGCTCTACTTAACCCACGGCAGCTGCTCCCTGTTCTCCTGACGTCACCCTGCATTCCCACCTGCATTCCCAGCTCCAGGCTGTTTGCCCAGGCTGTTCTCCCTACCTGGAATGACCGTCCCTTGGGCTACACATTTTCAAGTCCTACCCTTTCTGCAAGGCCTGGCTCACATTCTACCTCTCTGAAACTTTCTTTAGTGCGTACCCTGGCTTGGTCCTGCCGAATCTGGGGGTGATCTCGCCTCTCAAACTCACAGAGGACGTGGCCTGTGCTCTTCTCACGGTCCTCATCGTGTTCTACCTTGGACTACTCTTTTTATGTAAATGTCCTGTCTTTCATATTGACCCATCTGCATTTCCCACCTCCTTCAGTACCTTGTCCACGCAGGGCAGGGTCGGTGCTCAGCAATAATTTGTTGAATGAATACATGAATGAATGAGCCAGATGGAAGAGCCATCATAGGACAGGAAACCAAGTGGGTGGAGAAGCGTTCCCTTTGCCAAGCTTCTGCCTGGAGATGCCGAAGAACTGTCCTCAGACGCCCTGTTTATGCGGGTGACCGTTCTTGGGGAGACCAGCAGCCGAAGAGCTGAGGCCAGGGTGGAAACTGAAACTTCTGTCCCCGGGGTCTGCCCTGAGTCCCGAATCCCCAGGCCTGGGCCCTCTCACTCTCTGGGCTAGCCCAGCCCAACACAGAGCTGACACTCAAAACACAGAGCAGCTCCTGGCAGGGACCTGTCACCCTCCCGACAGGCTGGCTGGGAGCTGCAGACTCAGGGTGGATGGTGGGAGGACCGTTCCAACAGGTGCAGTCTCTAATTTAACACACAGGCAGTTGAACCTGGGCTTTGGAGTCAGACAGACCTGAATGCCAGCCCCAGCGCTGCCACCTAATGGCTGTATAACTTTGGGCAGGTTCCTGAAGGCTTTTGGAGCCTGGATTTTCCATCTGTGAAAATAGAGCTAGGTGAGTCCACCTCTTACATGGTTGTTGGGGGAATGACTCAGGCATTGCATTTTGACGAATTACGTAGCGCAGCGCCCAGCGCACGTAGTGAGTAGTAGCGGCTACTATCCTGTGTATTATTCCCATTTTACCTAGAGCTCTCCGAACAGCTCTGGGATGAGACCAGGTGGTGGGTGGTTCACTCACTAAATACGTTTTGTTCGTGCTCCAGGGTGGTCGCCCACCTAGAGTCCCACTCATCTCTTACCATGGCAGAAAATTCCACTACAGCTTGCCTTATTAACAACTTGTGTCTTGTTGTTCGACCTACACAAGCCTGAGTGACTTCACACTAGATCAGACATTAATCCAATATCTCACACTTCTTGAGTATCCCTTTTATCTTAACACCCAGCGCGACGCCAGGCACACTAAACATTCAGAGGGGAGTGAATGAGTGAGTGAGTGAATGAGGGAGTGGCTGCTGCCGGCAGCAGTGCACTAAAGGCTGACACGCAGCCTTCCCAGCCAAGGTTCCGGTGGCTGAAATGCCGTTCCTTTGTGAGCAGTGGGTCCGCTTCCCTTCCTGGCCCCTGTTCGCCCCTAACTCCAGGTCACGGAGAAGAGGAAGCTGCTGGCTGCGGCGAAGAACAGCGAGTGGAAAAGGCTGGAGGCCGCTGGCGTGTGGATCTGATGAGTCTCTGGGCCGGAACTGTCTGCTCCCACCCTTCGCCCTGCTCCTGCCTGTCCTCAGCGCACACGTGGGCTTGTCAATGATCCAGAGTCACTGAGCCGCATCACCCCTTAAGGGTCAGAAGGAGATTGGGTGGGCAAGGAGGGGAAGCTGGAGTCCAACCATCAAAAAGGAGACCCCTGCCAGGAAGACTGGGCTAGTACTGCTGCATGCGGGTCCCCAAGGAGCTGGGCGGTCCTGGTGGGGTCAGGTAGACTCTTGTTTTCGCCTGCCCAGCGTCCGTCCGTCCTTTACGGTGGAGGCTGCTCCTCTTCTTCCTAGGCACACACATAGACGCCATCTCCAGCCTCCCCTGCACTTGGGTGTGATCGTGTGACTGAGTTCTGGCCCACAGGACGGGTGCGTGCCACTCTCAGGCCCAGATCATAAAAGCATGACCTTTATCCCCCTGCCTGCCTCTGGTTGTCATCATCTAGGGTGTCCTGGGAAGCTACATATTGAAGATGGCAGAGCCCTCCAGCAGCCTGGGTCTCTGACTGACCACGTGAAGCAGAGCCCTGCCCTGCCACTACTGGGAGCAGGAATAAATTTTACAGGTGTCTGCTCACTAACATGTTGGGGTGGTTGATTGCAGCATGTAGCTGACCTTGACTAACAGACTCTTGTAACCCAGTACCCTGATGTTTCTGGTAAAACCACCCATTCCCCACTCTCAGTCCCTGGCAGTCTAATGGAACTGATTCCTTGTGGACTCCAGAGGAGGACACGTGATCCAGGCGACACATGATCCAGGTCTGACCAGTCAGGATATGCCATCTCCTTAGCCACAGAGATTGGTGCAGGGTAGGGCATGTGATACCATCAGCTGGTGGGATTTAGTTCTGGGACTTTTGTTGAAATTGTTGGAAAAAGAGATGCCCTCTTCCTCTGGGGTTGCTGAGAGGGTGGAATATATGTCTGGTGTTGCTGGTAGCCTTTTTGCCACCATAAGAGAGCCCGGGAAGGAGGCCAGCATAGTGGAAAGCAGAATGGGAGGCCGAGAGTGAGACCAAGTCCCATGACATTGCTTGAGCCCCTGGATCTCACTAAGCCTGCCCAGATCTGCCTCTGGAGTTTTCAGTTCCGTGAGCCAATAAGTTCAGTTGTGCTTTTTGCTTAGGCGCGAGCTTTCCGCTCCTCGTGTCTGGGAGAGCCCTGGCCTCGCAGTCACTGTTCTCATCAGTCCCAGTTCTGGAAAAGGAAGATCGTTGAAAGGCTTCAAGGTGCATCACATTGCCTGATTGTAGAACAGCCAGCCAGCTCATGGGATCTGAAAGCCCCAGGCCATTTCTCTCTCTGGGGTCACCAGTCTTCCATCCTAGCTGCCCCTCGACACCTTCCCAGTCTCTTGTAACCGTGATAGGTTCGTAGCCTGATGCATGTGGCAAATCGATCCACCAAGAAACCAGGTTGCCCAGAGAAAGAGGTTTAATCCTAAAGCCGCTGAATGAGGCCTCCCCAAGGAGTCTGGAGTTGAGGATTTTAAGGCGCGTGGAGTGGGCCGAAGTGTGGAGATCAGTGGTTGGTTGAAGAGTGCAGGGTTATGGGATGGGGAGGTGAAGAAACATGCTTTCTCATGGTGATTAAATTTCTCTGTGGGGGTCTTTAAACTGCTGCCCTGCTGGGATTTGGGATCTGAAAAACACCTGAAGCAATTCTTAAAGAAAAGCCTTATGATTCTAACAGCAGAAATCCTATCTACAAGAACAATGGGGATGCAAATTAATTCTTTAACAAAAGCCTTAGATTTTAACAGCGGAAATCGGACCATTGGATTCAAATGGTCAGTGTCTAGCGCTGCTTGACTTTTGGTGATAAGGAGGTGGGCCAAGGTGCACCCTGATTAATGCTCTATTCTAACCATTTCTGTCCAGAAGCAGAATTCTTGTTAACCCTGTGAGGACGGCCTCGCGCTCTGTGCACTGGCTTCCTTTCCTGTCCATGGCACCTGTCCCTTTGTGCCTTCCATCAGCACGTGGCTCTGACTCAGCTCCACACACCTCTTCAGCTCAGCCCGACCGGTTTCTGGCCTTCGTTCCAACGCTGGGGCACGAGGCTCATGGGTGGTCACCCAGCGATCACAGCCCAGCCTCTGTGTGGCCGCTAGATCACGAGTCCACCCTGATCACTCAGCTGCAGCTGGGAGTGAGCTCACTGGGCGTCAGTTTGGCTTACAAAGCCAATCTCCTGGGGGACCTTCAGTGGGAGGAGCACTTCTGACGCTGCTGCGTGAGCTGAGCAGGCCCGTTTGGAGTCAGAGCCTGGGACTGCCTTTTACTCATCCCGGGATAGGAGCACCAGCTCGCTAACTGCTCCCGTGTCGGTTTCTCTGTAACGTGGAGGTAACACCCCCAGCCGTCCTGCCTCAAGGAGTTTTCTGAGGGGCCATTCAAAGGGGTTGGGATGGGCCAGGCGCAGTGGCTCTCGCCTGTAATCCTAGCACTCTGGGAGGCCGAGGCGGGTGGATCGCTGAAGGTCAGGAGTTTGAGACCAGCCTGAGCAAGAGTGAGACCCCGTCTCTCCTAAAAATAGAAAGAAATTAATCGAACAACTAAAAATATATAGAAAAAATTAGCCGGGCACGGTGGCGCATGCCCGTAATCCCAGCTACCCGGGAGGCTGAGGCAGGAGGATCGCGTGAGCCCAGGAGTTTGAGGTTGCTGTGAGGGAGGCTGATACCATGGCACTCTAGCCTGGGCAACACAGTGAGACTCTGTTTCAAAAAAAAAAAAAGAGGGGGTTGGGATGCGAGAGGGCTTTGAAAAGCAGCAAGTACTGCGCCAGAGTCAGGGGTAGGACAATTCCTTACTGGCTCTAAGACAGGGAAGCCGGAGGGAGGCGACTCTAACATCCCGGCGAAGGGCTCCTCTCTGGAGGATGGAGCCGACCCATAAAGGCAGTGCGCACAGACTGCAGCAGGGGAGGTTTAAAACAGACATCTACAGGGACCTCCTGGAGGGACAATGACATGACCAGGAAAGAGCTTGTTGAGCTCCAACAATAAGCTCACCGCCCTCCCCTCATCATGGGCCTGAGGGTGGTGCGTGCATCCCCCTCACACCTGTGATCTCATATCCCACAGGGACACTCAGTGTGATCATTCAGCAGCCTTGTCACGGGGGCGGGATGCGGGGAAAGGAGAGGGACATTCAAAGTGACACTGCTCACTCCCATTCCTCTACCTCCCTGAGACCCCGAAGGACAGAAGACCTGGAGCTCTCACATCACATCAGCCCTCTGCCAAGACCCCACTGATACACAGGCTCAGATGGCAGCTGGGCCCTGGGAAGTGTCCTGCTTCCTTGCAGGGGGTCAAGCACGGCCCAGGGAGGACAGCACACTGTCAGCGGCCAGTAGATGTCTGCAAGGATGTATCCCCTAGTAGTCTGACTCCTTAGAGATATATTAGATTCTTCTCCTAGGATTATAAAAGCAATACCTGTTTATGTGAAATCAGTGAAACAGCAAATATATAAGAATGAATAACCTTCCTCTATCCCCTCTCCCGTCCCTATTCCCCACGCCCTCCACACACACACACTCCCAGTAACTCCTGGTACAGCCTGGCATGTATCCTCCCCTCCCCCTGTCCCCATATTTGTGAATATGAACAAAGCCATATACACGGAGACCTTTTACTGTTTTCGCAAAAATGGAGTCATCCCCTAACACGTTATTCTGCAACTGGCCTTATTCTCATTGTCACCAGGCATGTCCCTCCTGCTCATGGATTCAAGTCTAATGCATTGTTTTATTAACAGCGACACAGTGTATTCAACTACTCCCTGTTAATGTACATCCAGATTGTCTCCTGTTTTAAAAAGCATCTACTGGCCAGGCACAGTGGCTCACACCTGTAGCCCTAGCACTCTGGGAGGCTGAGGCAGGAGTATTGCTTGAGCTCAGGAGTTGGAGACCACCTGAGCAACAGCAAGACCCTGTCTCTACTAAAAATACAAAAAATTAGCTGGATGTGGTGGTGCATGCCTGTAGTCCAGCTGAGTCCTACTCGGGAGGCTGAGGCAGGAGGATTGTTTGAGCCCAGGAGTTTGAAGCTGCTGTGAGCTAGGCTGATGCCATGGCACTCTAGCCCAGGCAACAGAGTGAGACTATGTCTCAAAAAAAATAAAAGAAATAAAAAGTGTCTACTCGGCGGAGTGCAGTGGCTCATGCCTATAATGCTAGCACTTTGGGAGGCCAAGGCAGGAGGATTGCTTGAGGCCAGGAGCTCAAGACCAGCCTGGGCAACATAGCAAGACCCCCCGCCAACTCTACAAAAAAAAAAAAGAAAAGAAAAGAAAGAAAAATTTGCCATGTGTGATGGTGAACACCTATAATATCAGGTACTCAGAAGACTGAGGCAGGAGGATTGTTTGAGCCTAGCGGTTTGAGGTTGCAGTGAGATATGATGATGCCACTGTCCTCTAGCTCAGGCAACATAGTGAGACCCTGTCTCCAGAAGGGAAAAAAAGTGTCTACTAAGTGCCTGTTGCGTGCAGATAATCAGAGAACACTTGTTGCAAGAAGGTGTGGACATGCAGCCAATTATCAGCATGTGGGCTGAAAATAAATAGAATCAAAAAGAGTTTACATGAATTCCTGTGCCAGGATATCTCAGCTGGAGGAGCCTTTCTAATTTGTGGTCCCATCTTCTGGTTTACTGACAAGAAAAGGGACTTGTCCAAGGTCAAGTTCACCCAACTTGCTCCTGGAAAAGATGGAGCCAGAATTCAGGTTTTCTGACTCTCTGACCAATGTCTTGTCCCCTGTACAGAAATTGATAAGGTAAAAGTAAAAAAGTAGAAACAGGTACAAGAAAGGTTTATTTAAACTCACAGATGCCCAGAATTTAGGGGTCCAATTAGGAGATGGGTTGTACTCAAATCCTATAGACAGTTCATGGCAAAGAGATGGGCCTCTTTTCATGTTCTTCCCCTGCTGCCCTCTCCCTGATATTTTCCCCAACATGCCAAGCTCACTTCTGCCTCAGGGCCTTTGCACTTGCTATTCCTCTGCCAGGACCCCCTTACCTCAGACTTTTGCATGGTTGCCTCTTTCCCACGCACAGAGCTCAGCTCAAATGTCACTACTCAGAGAGGCACCTCATGTTTCACCCTCCCCCCAAATCAAAGTAATACCACTGTCATCATCTGAAATGACCTCGGTCATGTATTAGTTTCCTTGTTCACCAGCAGTTTCCCCCATTAGAATAGAAGCTCCATGAGTCAGACAACTGCCTTGGAAGGACAGTGCCTGGCACATAGTAGGTACTTAGTAAAGATTCCAGCTGATGGAGGCCGAGTCTTCTGACTGTTTCCTCCACACCTCTTGGTGTCTTGGCTACGTCAGGGCCACGGAGGCTGGAGGGTCCCGCTCCTGGCGAGGGCACTGGCTGCTGGCTTCCCTGGAGGCTGGGAAAGCTGTCCGGCTCCTGGAAGAATTCAGAAGCCTCGGGTGTGATAAGGATTCACACCTCAGAATGATGTTCTTTCTTCACCCTCCAAGCCAGGCACAGAGCCCGTCTCTGAATCCTCTTCCAGAAGCGGTCGGGCCAGCCCTCTGTCTCCTGGCCCCACCTCGGTCTCCAAACCCACAGAACTGCTTCAGCTGGAGTTCCGTGTGGTCTCTCCTCCCCTCCCTTCCTGCCCCAAGCCACCTCTTCCTCTCCCTTGTGCCCGGCTGCCCCTCCTGCCCACGGGGCCGCGGCCCACGGAGGGGCATGAGTGGGGAGGGGAGCCTGGAGACTTTCTTCTTCCAGAGTGTGTTGCGGAGGACCGGCTGGAGCTCTCGGTCACCAGTCCACTGGACAACCTTGGCCAAGTCCCTTTACCTCGCCGGGCTTAGTCTCCTCCTCTTGAAAATGAGGGACAGGAAGGCTTCATGTCCTTTGGATGCCTCTAAAGCTTGGACACTCTGAAGCTGCTACCCGATAATCATGTTTGTCCCCCAAAACCGTGAAAGGAGAACCAGGCTCCCTTCTGTGTTTTACGTGAAAAACAATCAGGGCCTGGAAGAATAGGCTGCCCTGTCCATGAGGACGGCACAGCGTGTAAGGGACATGGCTGTAGCAGCCTCTCGTCCAGAGGAATTTTCCTGGCTAGAATGGAGTCAGGGGCCCAGTCCAGAAGGCTCAGGCACCCTGGGGGGCTGGTTGCAGGGAAGAGGGCAGGTTTCCAGTAGGGTGGGCTGGCTGAGTGGGGCCTCGGGAAGGCTAGCGGTCAGGCACCGCAGCTCTTCTCAGCCATGCCCGGCCACTCCCACCCTCCCCAGTTGGAATTCTGCCCCCCAGGGCTTCCCACCTGGCAAAGGAGAGACTGGCCATCTCCCTGGGCCCTGATGTGCTCTGGAGATTGGGCTGCAGGCCAGGGGTCCACACCTCTCATTCATTCAACTTTCTTTTTTTCGATACTGAATTTTTTTGTTGATGTGCAATAGGTGTACATATTGTTTCAGGGTATGTGTGATAATTTGATGCATTCATATAATGTGCAAAGATCAAATCAGGGTAATTGGGATTTCCATCACCTTATAGTTATCCTTCCTTTATGCTAGGAACATTTGAATTATTCTCTTCTAGCTATTTTGAAATGTACGATAGATTAATGTTAACCATAGTCATGCTACTGATCTATTGAACACTAGGTCTAACTGTATATTTGAACCTATCAACCTCTCTTCATCCACCCTCCTTCCTACTTTTCCTGTCTCTGCTCATCAGCAATCTGCTCTCTATCTTCATGAGATCCACTTTCTTAGCTCCCACATTTAAGAGAGAACATGCAATATTTGTCTTTCCTGTGCTTGGCTTATTTTACTTAACATACTGACCTTCGGTTCCATTCATTTTGCTGCAAATGACAAGATTTCATTCTTTTTAAGGGTAGAATATTCCAACACCACATTTTCTTCATCCATTCATCCATTGATGGGCTGGGAAAACTCGATAACCATACATAGAAAAGTGAAACTAGACTCCTATCTCTCACCTTATATAAAAATCAAATCAAAATTGATTATAGACTTGATTCTAAGACCTGAAACTATGAAACTACTAGAAGAAAACCAACACAGGGGGAATGTTCCAGGACATTGGTCTGGGCAAAGCTTTTCATGTAAGACCTCAGAAGCAAGGCCACAGAAGCAAAAGGAAACAAACGGATCACATCAAGCCAAAAAGTTCCTGCACAGCAAACGACGCAATCAGCAAAGTGAAGAGACAACCCACAAAATGGGAGAAAATATTTTCAAACTCTGCATCTGACAAGGGATTAATAACCAGAATATATAAGAAGTTCAAACCACTTAATAGCAAAAAAAGCACACATACACCAAATAATCTGATTTAAAAATGAGCAAGAGTGGCCGGGTGCGGTGGCTCACGCCTGTAATCCTAGCTCTCTGGGAGGCCGAGGCGGGTGGATTGTTTTGAGCTCAGGAGTTCGAGACCAGCCTGAGCAAGAGTGAGACCCTGCCTCTACTAAAAATTAGAAAGAAATTAATCGGCCAACTAAAAATATATAGAAAAAATTAGCCGGGCATGGTGGCGCATGTCTGTAGTCCCAGCTACTCGGGAGGCTGAGGCAGAAGGATCGCTTGAGCCCAGGAGTTTGAGGTTGCTGTGAGCTAGGATGACGCCACGGCACTCACTCTAGCCCAGGCAACAGAGTGAGACTCTGTCTCCAAAAAAAAAAAATGAGCAAAAGATCCAAACAGATATTTCTCAAAAGAAGACATGTAAATGGCCAATAGGTATATGAAAAAATGCTCAACATCACTAATCATCAGAGAAAGGCAAATGAAAACCACAATGAGATATCATCTTACCCCAGTTAAAATGGCTTTTGTCAAGAAGGCTGGGAATAACGGATGCTGGTGAGGATGCGGAGAAAGAGGAGCTGTTGCTGGGAATGTGACTTAGTACGGCCGCTATGGACAACAGTATGGAAGTTCCTAGAAACTAAACACAGAACCACCCCATGGGTACATATCCGAAAGAAAGGAAATCAATGTATAAAAGAGCTGTCTGCACTCCCATGTCTATGGCAGCATGATTTACAATAGTCAAGATACAGAATCAACTTTCTTTTGATCGATATCTACTGAGTGCCAACTACATGCCAGGCACTGTCTTGGGTGCTGAGGAGACAGTGGTAAATAAAACACATAGGCCAGGCGCAGTGGCTCACGCCTGTAATCTAGCTCTCTGGGAGGCCGAAGCGGGCAGATTGTTTGAGCTCAGGAGTTCGAGACCAGCCTGAGCAAGAGCGAGACTCCGTCTCTACTAAAAATAGAAAGAAATTAATTGGACACCTAAAAATATATAGAAAAAATTAGCCGGGCATGGTGGCGCATGCCTGTAATCCCAGCTACTCGGGAGGCTGAGGCAGGAGGATCGCTTGAGCCCAGGAGTTTGAGGTTACTGTGAGCTAGGATGACGCCACAGCACTCTAGCCCTGGCAACAGAGTGAGACTCTGTCTCAAAAAAATAAAAAAAATAAAAAAGATAAAACACATAAAGATCCTTGCCTTCGTGGAGGCACACGCTTGGGGGGGAGAGACCAACAATAAATGAAAGGCTTAATAAGTGAATGTATTATGTTAGGAGGTGACACATGCTATGGAGGGAGAAAAAGTAGAGTGGTGCAAGGAAAGTGGGTGCCTCCCCCTTCCCTAGTCCCATGAGATGGAAAATTCAATTATCTAATCTCTGGGCTAGAAATGGCAGTCATGGCAGAGACTGGCTAATTGTTCACCAAACTCATCACCTCTTCTTCCGGAGCCATAGCATAGCTGTTTCCAGCTTCCCTTGCAGCTAGGTGTGGTCATGTGACTAAGTTCTAGCCAATAGGATGTGAGCCTTTTTCAGACCTGGCCCATGAATACTCCCTTTTGTCCTGTCCCTCTGATGCCCTGAGCAAGCCTTGTTCCCACTGTCCCCATCTGCCGGCTGAATGGAGGAGACACTGAGGACCTAGAGGAGGGCAGAGCCACAAGATGGAAGGTGACCCTCTTGTCCCCGCCTGTTAGACTTTACATGGGTGGGGATTGAAGGCCACAGGACTTGAAGAGCAGGCAGAAGGTTTGCAAACCATTTCAGGCAGAAAAGAAAAGCCAGGGGCTTTTAGGGATTCCTTTAAAGCTTCTCCAAGCCATAGCTCTATGGCTTGAATGGATGCCCCATTCATCCAATCATTCATTTATTCATTCAACAAGTATTTATTGAGTGCCAAGTATATCCCAGGCACTGTCCTAGGAACTGGGGACACATCAGTGAACAAAGCAGACAAAAATCCCAGCCCTCAAGGAGCCTCTATTCTGATAGGGCGAGAACAGACTGTGAACAAAATGATAGGAAAAGAGTATTATCACAAAACCCACTTTCCAGATGAGGAGTCCATGGAGCAAAGGGGCTAAGTGACTTAAGCTAATGCAATTTTGGCTGACTGTAATCAAAGAGTGCAGCTGGGAGATTAGCGAAGACAGACTTGACATCTTGCCATTTCGCAAGGCGGGGACACTTAATTGCCTTTGGAAAGGCAGTGGAGACGCTGAGCTGTGGAAAAGGGTTTGCGTCTACTCTGTGTTCTGGTATAACAGCTGTGTGTCCTGGAGCATGTTTCTTGCCCTTTCTGATCCTTGGTTTCCTTACCTGTAAAACATGGGTAATAAGATGCTGACCACCGGGACAGACTGCTTGGTAATGGCCACTGATAAACCATTCTCCCTGTGTCTCCCCCTCTCACATTGACTCTGCGCTTGGCTGTGACTTCCTTTGGTAATGGGACATCAGCAGACACGACTAGAACAAAGGCTTGAAACATGCCGCACACCAGGGCTGGCCGTCTTGGACCTCTGCCATCATGTGAGAGAAGCCCAGGTTAGCCTGCTGCGGACACGTGACCCAGCCAAGCGTCAGCACCAACCGCCAGACACATGAGCGAGGCCATCTCACCCCCGTGTGTCCCCCGCACATGAGCAAGCCCAGGGAAGACCAGCAAAAGAACCACCCAGCTGAAATCGCTGGCCTGCAGATCTGTGAGCAAATGAAATGGTTGTTCTTTGAAGCCACTTAGTTCTAAGGTGGTTTGTCAGGTGGCGATAGGTAACTGGTGCACCAACTTCAAGGTGTGTTTCTGAGCATTGCGTGAGAAAATGCATGGAAAGCATCGA